>VDFB02097167.1:0-127401 GCA_007258455.2 Sequoia sempervirens
TTGATAACCTTAAACTAACAACTAGCAGTAATACCAATATCTCTATCTCGTCAAAGCAAAGCGTAGAGATACCAGAAGTGATTAATAATAAACAAATAAAGCAAAAAGGGAAAGCTCACGAAGGCACAAAGTCGTTCTGTAGCCTTTTCAATGGTGGATTCGTGATGTACTGCTTAGAAGCACAAAGTCTTCTTAGGACGACAATTCTCCTCGAATAAAGATGAACTAATATGCCACAAAGTCTTGTATCATCCATCATAAGTATCAAAGAGCATCTAACGACATAAGCACAGTATTCCTAGGATCCTTCAACAAAAGTATCCAAGAGTATGAATAATTATGCCAAAGTTCCTGTGAGATCATCTAACCAAAAACATGAGCATGAACGACATAAGCACAAATTCTGTAGATCATTCAACCAAATTATAAAACAAAAAATACAAATGCAATCTAAATAATAAATGTAACACAAAGTTGGCATAAACTACGAGTCCTTCAGATTCTTCTGCTTAATCACTACCAAATAAGATCAACTCACAAAAGCATCGAATCCAACGCAAAGTTTGGCTTGCAATCCTTTTCTTTATTAATCTAATCTCATTCACAAAGCATGAACGCAAAGTTTCACAAATTTGTTTCAAAAGGGCAGCACTCTCATGTAAAACATTAAAGGATAAATTTATAATGAAAAATCCCTCTACATTATATATAGAAAGAGGGATGAGCAAAAGAAGGAAACCGATTGAGTAGGGACATAGTTGTGGCATCTTTAGGAGATCTCACCTAACTTTGACTCAAAGTCAAAGTGTGTAATTTGTCCTTCAAAAGATTACATCTTCAACCTTGGTGCAAAATTTGAGCACTTACAAAAAGACATATACATCGTGAAATATTTACAAGATGCATAAAAGGATGACCAAATAGTCTACAATATCGGAGATCAAGACCATGGTTCCTTGCTTTGGGCGCGGAGTCTTCATACTTCTTCTTGGTCTCCTATATGAACGCATCATCTAGGCCGACTGTGTAATCTACAAGGGTGTGAGCTCTTGTGATCGGCCTTTTGGAAAATGAATGGATTTTCTTGCACCCGTGAAGATGCATCTTGAGATTATCAAGTGTCAGCCGTATATTGCAAATGATATGTATTGAGGCTCTGGGAAAAACTGTCATCCTCAACTTGTTGCATAACGGCTTCTTTGTAGATCTGGGATAGTTCACTGGATCAGAAGATGTCACCTTTAGGATCACTTGATGAAATCTGGAGAGAAACTGCAAGGATGGTGAATCAATAGACGTTAGCATAAAAAGTAGCATTGGGAAGCGTGAAGCGAGAAACGATGTTGAGCAAGCGTGAAACGAGCAACTAGGCACGGAAAACGATGTGGGAGCGAAGAAATGGGGTCCGAAATGGAAATAGAGCAATTTTGAAGAGACTAGGTTAAAAACTGCCAAAAGTGTAAAGGTGTTAAAATTCAGCACCATTGCACAAAAAATGACTAAGTCTGGAAGAAAAGTGTAAAGGTGCTAAAATTCAGCACCATTGCACAAAAAATGACTAAGTCTGGAAAAAGTGCAAAGGTGCGAAAATTCAGCACCATTGCACAAAAAATGACTAAGTTTGGAAAAAGTGCAAAGGTGCGAAAAATAATGCTATAGTCAAAAATTGGCTAAGTTTGGAAAAAAAGTGTAAGAGCGCACTTTTTCAGCACTCTTACATTTTGGAGAATTCACTTTTTATGCAGGGTCGCTGATTTTTGGCACCACTGCACTTTCAACACTTAGCCAAAAATTTGGATGAGTTAGAGCACACTTTTTTGGCACAACTGTATCTTTCACAATTTAACTAAGTCTGAAAAAAAAGTGTAATAGCGCACTTTTTCAGCGCTATTACATTTTGAAAAATTCACTTTCATGCAGGGGCACTGAAAATCAGCGCCCCTACACTTTTTATACTTAGCCAATTTTTGGCTTGTGAGCAGGAGCGCACTTTTTCAGTGCAACTGCATTTTTCATAATTAACTAAGTACGAACAGTGAGACTTCGCGAAGGGGCTCGTTTCGAAGGTCTTCATGAGGCGAACATAGGGGGATGCTCAAACTAACTGTTTGAGGCTTTGGAACGCATTTTGAGGTGGCTTGAAAATCACCTCGTTTTGTGTGCTTGAACTTCACGAACCTAGGAAATGGACAAGTTTCGTAGGGGGCTTATCCGTGAATCAAGCGTTGCTAGATTCCATGATAACAATGCAGAGGGAATACCTGGAATTACACACTTACTAAAAATAGTAAGTTGTCAGAAATTTCGCTAGGAGCCTGTCGAAAGCATACTGACAGCAATGTTAGTCCCAAATTTCAATTTATTTGCTTCATTTGATTTCAAATTGGCAAGGAAGTTCAAAACCCTAATTTTACCGACTTGACCAAAATCTCACATCAAACGGGCACACCCCGAAAGACAAACAGCAGAAAAGGGACAGAAAGAGAGAGAGAGACAACAGGAAAACTAACCAAAAGCAAAGCCAAAATTAGGGGATCCCCATTTGCAATGGGGCGATGTGTGAAAAAGGTCACAACACAAACCCAAGACCTCGTTGAACTCTTATCTGAACCATCAAAGTATGGCAAGGTGATCTTGCTAACTGCATGCTAAAGATCCCGATTCACCTATGGTGGTGGTGGCTGCTACTGGGGAGCTCTACAATCAAATCTCCCTCCACCTCTGGGTCTATGCACATCCATAAACTCATGAAAAGACAAGGCTTTCCTGATCTCAGGAGCCAATGTCGAATACTCTGCAAAGTGTCTGGTCACATCTGCCACTGACATACCAGGTTGTGCCTAAAACTCTGGTTGATGACCCTATTGCTCTGCCTCAGGAACTGGAGTAGCCTCTCTGGTAATAAAAGTAGGTTGTGCAGGCCTACGCTCAGGTATACTAAAAGGTGACTGTTGTTGAACTGGCACCTATGGCTGATCTACTTCAGCAGTCCAACTGGATTGTCCTATCTGAATGAAATGTTGTTGGGCTGGGACATACTGCTTCATTGTTCCCATCAGCTGAGACATCATATCCATTATTTTTTCATGTCTTATTCTGAACTCTGTCTCTGGACTCTCAGCTCTAGCATGTTCCTTCCCTAGATCTCTATGTGTCTCCCTAGAAGGCTCTCTATCTGCCATAAGTGTTGTGACACTGTCCTCACTACTGTTAGAACTAGATATGTGTATGCCCAAAATTCCTGAAACTGTTTCACCTTCCAAAACCGGTGGACTTGTCCAATCTTCTTTACGTGTTCCTCTACCCTTAGTGTAAAATATAATGTTTGTACTCGTGAAAAAGCATATGAAAAGCACAAGATGGCAGGAATACTGTGCTCTGATACCATTGTAAGAAGACCTGGTGTCTCTCAACCCCTGACCGATGCTCAATAATGCAGATTTTTTATGTTTTTGCTAAGTTTTTGAATGTTTATAGTTTTTGTGATTTTTTGCAATATAATGGTTTGTGCGATTTTGAATAAAAAATACTATGAATTTGTAAAATACTAGAAATAAATAATAACAACAATGAATATATGGTTTTTGAGCTGCAAAATGCCTTTCTTATTTCAAATAAATTATTACAATACCAAAAGGCATACATGCACATAAAAAGGCAGCTGATTATTCAATAAGAGAACCTGGTTTTATTGGCAGCCATCATGAATTTGTATGGCCAGCTTGAAATAAGAATTTCTCCTTCTGTTTTTTGCTTGATTCACCATTCTCCACCCTAGGCGCCACTTATTCCACAGATAAGATGCTGAAAGGTAAGGCGTTTTGTCTTGAAGGAAGAATCACACCTTATGCTGGTTTCTACGGCCTTCTACAGCAGATTTATACAGCCTCTCATCAGCAAGATGTACGGCCAAAGAAACAAGGTGAAGCTGTTGAAAATCGAAGGCAAATGATGGTACCAATCTGCAATTGATTCCTTCTCTGAAACCCCTATTGAATCCTCTCAATGAAGCACGAATTTGACCTCTGTAATGAAGCCAACCCTTAGCAAACTTTAGCTAATCTTTCACAACTTCAAAATGCTGGTCTATGAAGAGTTCACATTCTCCACAGCCTATAGATTGCTGAAACTTGACAGAAACCCTTGGTTTCTCACAAATCCCAAAGCTCTCACAAAGGACAAAAGTTGAATAATCATTTTCATGAGTTTGATTGTCTTGAGAGACTTTATAAAGCCTTCAAGAAGCTCTACCGCCTCCAAAAAGCACATTAATGATGAATTAAATGATATTTATTTCATCTTTCAAAACTTAGGAAGATATAATCATTAAATGGCGTATTTTTCCTTTTGAGTAATAAATACTCATTACATAATAATAATCTCCCTTTATTATAAAGTCTTTTAATACTTTATAATATTTCATTTAAATATTAATATAATCATTATTTGACTTTATAATATAAAGTCACAATAATAATTATTTAATCATCATTAAATGCTCAAATATTCTCCATTTGCTCATCCAACTTCCGAACTGGGTCGAGTCTAAGTAAACCAACTGAATTAAGTGCCATGCCAGAAATAGTAAACCCTGACAACCTTACTATAAATAGTAAGTGTCTAAATACCACTCTGTGAGCATCTGCAAAGGCCCAAACCTGAATCAGAAAGTGAAGTGTTGTCTCTAACCACCGGGTAACTGCCATAAAGGACCCTCTATCCATAACTGTCAGCCTACGAGGGTCAAAAAATATAGGCTCACTCCTCAACAAACAATATCAGCTAAAAAGGGGACATTACATCATAGATCTGTTTGACAGTATGAAAGTAGTTATAGAGTGATATTAGACCTACATCAACCTCTTGTATTAACAATTGGGGGTATTCTTCATGTTGGGTACTTTAATATATTGTTTATCAATGTTATTTGGTCTCATTTTGGATGTTGTGGCAGTTTGATTTTGTAATCAGAACTTTGTATCAATCTATAACAACAATTATTTCCTCAAATGTTAATTTGTAATGCACTTTATATATATCTTGTAAACCTCAGATGGTAGTCGAAGTCCATCATTTGAATGCATTTTCATTTTGTAAGTTGGATGGTTCACCACCAACGATTATAGCATTTTCATTCAGCTTGTTTTTCCATGAACAAGCTTGAATTATCGACCATTTTGGTTTGATTCAAGCTTAGAAATTTTTTTAGTGGCTTGTGTTGCATACATGCAGTTTTCCTAAGAGGTGTTGATAAGCTAGCTTTGTCATTTGCATGTCATTTTACACAATCTTCCAAAAAGTTATTGATAAGGCTAGCTTTGCCACCTGCATATTCTAGTCGGCTTGCCGCCATATCATTGTAATTACATTCATCTAGATTAGTTGTGTGGTTGGAGGCATCATATGCTCTCACCTTGCCCACTCCTAAATTCAGGTGATTAGAAAGTGTTGAAGACATTGCATTGCGTCTTTATTGCAAAAACTAAAAAAAAAGTACACTGGGTTGTTACAAGGCATCTTGTGAAGTCTTCTAGTAGACTCATCTTCTATAATATTGCTTCATAGGTTACAATGACTCTAGAGATTCCAAAAGAGAGATTCATGATGATCATTGATGAAGGTTCAACAATGGTGTAGAAATCCGATGTCAAATTTGCTTAATTTTGGCCTCATGACATTAGGAAACTGTTGATGTGTTTTTCGTGACCGCACCAAACAGCAGAACAAAAATAGTTTAGGGCTACTCTGTTCTCTCTTGATCAAAGTATTTCGTGTGATAAGATTGCGAGATAGATCACACGTTCAACTCCAAGGTTCCTTAAGTGCGAATAGACCCATTTCGGTTGATGTGTATTTGCTATGTTCTTACGAGGGGACTTACACAATTGTTCAGATTTCTTGCAGTTAGCAGCTAATGTATGATTTTGAAGGGGAATTCTCGCGTATGATTTGGAAATATAGCTTGTTATCCTAAAACTAATCAGAAATGTGCAGAAAGTAAAAGAGTATAAGGCCTAAGAAACTTATGTTCTATTCTAAATGCAGGATATGTGGGGCTCCGTTTCAATAGACTTCAACCAAATTTCACCTAGCCTCACGTCGGACAGCCTCAGTAAAATCGGTGCAATCTTCAAAGGGATAATAAAAGATGTTCAAATTATGATTCAACATGCATACACCATCACAACGACGCATATAAGCATACCAATCACAATTGAAGTTAAACTCAAGATGATTTCCAGTCGACCACGCAAGGCAAGCTTATCATCAACAAGCTGCTAGTGGTATGGAGTAAAGCGAAGCTATCTCAATAAAACACCACACATCAAAGTAAACTACTTGCATCAAATTAAGCTACTTGGATTCGAAAGGAAGAAGAGACCTTGCTAGCTATTCATGACAAGACGAATTCCACCATCAATGAAAAGATCAATTATCATAAAAAGTGTTACACAACAATCTCCTCAAAAGTTTTCAAAGGGAAAACTTTCTTTCTCTTCCACACTATGCTAAGCAAAATGACTACTATGCAATCTCTCCAATCTCTAGCTCTAATGCTAATGCCTGATCTAATGTCTAATGTCTAATAAATTACAAATGAGGGGGACTCCCCCTTTATATAGCTAGCCAAGTCCCAAAAGACGGCTAGGGTTACAATTAATAGAGTGGCCAGAATCGTGCCGCCTCAGCCCTAACCCTAAAAACTGCCAGAATAGGGAGTGGTACATTAAATGAATCAAAGATTCCCACTCACTCCCATAAATAGAAAATGTAATAAATGCCCATATTCAGTCTTCTAGAAGATCCTCGTCCAGCAGCGCATTCCCATTGGCCTTCTCTCTGACTGCAAACTCAACAAATCTGCCAAGTACTGCCTCAACCTCCTGAACTGAAATTGGCGGAATGCAATCTAGCTGAAACTCTAATACTGTGACTGAATGTTCATGCCTTGTACAAGACTTTCTCCAAGCCGTCAAGGAGTCCTGCGTGTTCTGGATCAAAGTGGAGAAAGTAGCAGTATTCTCGAAATCATCCTATACAAAGGTCTTAATGTTCTGCAAAGAAAGGCACCAGCAAACCCCTCAAATTATCAACACTTATCTCATCTGGATTCAACCGCCTAGCAAATATAGCCTCAAAGGTATTCTGAACTCCATCTATAATGTTGGCCATAGCCTTATGTAATACCTCGGGTTGAATCATTGCCGTGATCGGTTCTCAATACTGCGGATTGCCTTCTAAGAATACTACCGGTAGAAACTATATCGGTCATTCTCCTGAATGACGCCTCCATCAATCAACAACTGCAATGGCACATGCCTCAATACCTCAAGACACTGGATCACCTTACTCTAATAGATAGAGGCATCGCCCCAAGCATGATCCACTGCATCCATCCGTGTTAAAATACTAGAGGCCTGCTGGAAAGCAGAAGCAAGGTCCTCCATAAATCTCTCTGTCTCGGCACGAACTCCTATGACCCATTTATCTGCCTCCTGTGCCATCCTCCCCAACTCTACCAAGCCGCTGATCGACTCTCTAGGTACATCTGCTGGAGGCTCTATCACTGGTACATCCTGCCCTCGAGAACGAGATAACTGCTGCACATATCCAATTAAGGCTTTGTGTTCTCGTTTCAACCTTTTGTATTTTCCTTCTTTCTTGAACAACCTATCCTTGAGGGCGAGGAAGGAGTTATCACACTCCTCAACAATCTGAGCACCAGTAGGGCATCCCAAATCCAGAGTGGTGACCACATAATTCTCATGAACTGCTTCATTCCGGTCACACTCAACTCGTGGGACAGCTACGTGAAGGGTACGAGAGCCATCCTCCTCAGTGGAAATCTTCGAAAATTTCCTTGCCTTCTTCGGTGGAGGTGCACTGATCCTGTTTAAAAACTCCTCCATCTCAATCGGCTGGATCAAGCCCCTACTAGGGCTTTTCCTTATCTCGGGCTCTTAAGCCACCGCACCTTTACATCAGAGCATCAAGGGTCAGCCGCTTCCCCGCGGCTCTACCTTCTAACCCGGCTTCAACTTCTTCTTCATCATTCGGGCGCAGGTCTGCCCGCCCTGCGGCCGGTATCGCCTCGACACTATATCATCATCTTCGCTCATAGCCTCCTCTAATCTCCCCGCTTTGAAATCGAGGGTCAAGATAGTCCTCATCATCATGCCGGGATTAACTGGGTATCAGTACGCTGGCACTCGCCAACCGAATTCGCGTGTGGGAGGTCAATATCACCTCGTGACCACCGGGTAATCTGATTCATGCAACCCTCCCTCGATCAGCAAATAAAGAGACCTCCTCAGATGTTTGAGAACGTGTCTCCAAGGGTGTTGCCATTGTGACTCGTGGAGGCTCTGGCTGAATAGGCTCCTGTCGAACTATTTCTTTCTTCCTGGACTCTGGACCTCTTGTAATCTGCTTCTTCCTGCCAGTGGTGGGCGTCCTGTGATCTCCCATCATGTTGTAAGTCAAAGCAATTGACCTACTCTTCAATCTATTCACCTTTCTATCAACCCATGCTCTAGTAAATGTCATAACTGGGATGGAGAGAGTATCCAAATCAGCAACCTCGGGCTCTGACCAATCGGGAGGTGGAAGTGGAGTATCTCGAACAGCTGCATAATCAGGATGGACAACATCCATATCCTCGTTCACTTGGTCTGGAACCGGTACTACCTCACACTCCCTGATCAGAGTAATAGGCAATCGAGAGAACATCCTCTTCCTTACTTCAATCTCATCAACTGCATCAGCCCAATAATCCTCTATGGTGGCCTTATGTTTGAACTCCTCTGACATAACCCAATTGATGTTATGATGTGGGTCGTAGTGCTGTCGGCTAGTATGATACGAAAAATGATAAAATTGAAGCTCACTTTCAGCCTCTCTAGCTGCATGCATCGAAGGACACACCTCATCTGAGTTGCCCATTACAATTGGAAATTCTATCCCTCCTTTCTTTTTCTTCTTTTGGATTTTATCAAAGGCCAGCAACTGTCTAGATATCTCTAGCATCAATATTCTATCTGTTGGGTATTTAGGCAGCCTATATGGGTATGATGAGAAACCTTGCAGCCTAATGTAAGAGAATCTCGGAAATTGTATGAACCAACACCCATACCTTTCAATTAGCTCCTGGGCATCTCTTGAGATTCTATGATGCAACCGCTCCTGAAGCAGCCTCGTGATGTACATGGTGAATGAGTCGTTGACACGCTTGTAGTGGGTTGTGCTCGACAGGTGCAACTGTGGACAGGCATCATAGATTTTGAACTGATGAGAGCCGCATCCAACAGGTTCTTTGTAAGATATCCCCCTATACTTCGTCATCCGTGCCAACATATAAATGACATAGGAGCTCATATAAAATGTCTTCGTTCTCCTCAAGCCCAGGAGCTACTCGTGCAAGTTGTCACTGATCATTGCAGCCCAATTGACGTAATCTTTTCCTTCCAGCACGAGGTTGATGTAATAGAACATCCAAGGCTCAAAAATAAATGATTGTGGGCAACCTCCAACCCTGCTCAGCATCATAATGAGGTCACAAAGTATTCGCTTCAAATCATCCGCCATGATCCGCTTTGAAACTTCTGCCTCGAGAAGGCTTGGGAGTGCTTTCCATCCAGCTAAGTGCTAATTGTATCCATGCATCGCCAAAAGCAGAAGCATACATCCGGCCAAAATTCGCCTGGATTTGTAAATCATGTTCCCCGCACCGGATCCCGAAAGCCTGGCCAATGGTTGCCGAGTAAGATTGCGCACTTGCCACGTGATAAAGTGATCGACTTCCTGTTCCTTTCTCCTCGTAGCAATTAGCGCACTCCATTATCAGCTCCGAACACTGTATAGCTGGCGGGAAACCAGCAGCTGCATATAGTCCACTTCGGATGATGTTGTGCGAAGTGACTGAAGCCCGATGACTTCCAATTCCAAACATCCTGTTCTTGAAGGTTTCTAGGTTGACGGAGCCCAGGTTAGTGTCTGTCAACTTGCCCAGCTTTGAAATAAACTTCAACTCTGGCATGAATGTTTTACTCAGCTTCTTGATCACTGCTTGTCTGGAGGCGCCATTGTCCTTTCCAGTTGTCCTCGCTTCAGCCATCTGCAAACAACAACATTCATTAGCAATTTAATTTATAAAAATAAGATATGACATTGTGTAGGGGCTGCAGTCGACTTCTAGAAGCTGCAATAATTCTCGTGTTTGCAAACCTCAGCTTCTTTTCTTTGATAAATTCGAACTTCAACACTTAGAACGGATTTCTAAGTAGACTTCAGCCTTAGCAACTTCAATCTGCAACTTGAACTTTTGCAAATTCGCACTTCACACCAGCAATCAGCAATTAGCAAGCTCGTACTTTTGAGTTCTCAGCTATTCCTTATTTCAAGGCGTCCCTCTCAGCACAAGCAACTTCAATTTTCAGCAATAAATTAAGCTTCAGCCACACTTGTACTAGCAACTTCTCTTCTCCAACCAGCAAGTGCGCACTTCTATACTTCAGCAAAGGCACCTCTCAGCAATTCAAGGCGTCCCTCCTTCTCATTGGCAACTTCTCCAGCAACTCAAGGCGTCCTTCCAGCAGAATTTCAAATTCCTTCAAGCTTCAGCAAACACTCAATCTTCAGCAACTTACTCAGAGCAAGTTCGACCTCTTCAGCTGTGAAAACAAGTGAGAAACATCTCCATTTTATAGCCAAAATTCGAATTCTAGAAGAAGTTAATTTTAGCCAGTGCATTAAACTTCCACTACTCCACTTCAAGAATTCGAATTTTCCCTCTCTGGTATTTCTGACACTTGTCTCCAGTCGTCGGGAATCTTGTTCTTCTAGAAACTTGACTTTGA
Source organism: Sequoia sempervirens (assembly GCA_007258455.2). Classification (NCBI taxonomy): domain Eukaryota; kingdom Viridiplantae; phylum Streptophyta; class Pinopsida; order Cupressales; family Cupressaceae; genus Sequoia; species Sequoia sempervirens. Next base: position 10,857 of record VDFB02097167.1, read on the forward strand.
CTGGCATCTTTGAATTCGTTTTCGAAAAATTTACTTTAAATCCATCTTTTAATTTACCAGCCGGAGCTCTATCACTTGAATTCGAATTTTACTTCTCCTCTGCTCTGGAAAATTCGTCCTTGAAAAATTCAAACAAAATTATCTAGGCAACTCATCTCGAACTCATCATTCGAAGAAAATTCATCTTGAAAGCACATTTTATTCATCTTTGCCTTAGAAAATTTTAAATTCTCCCTTAGGAAAATTCACAATTTGAGTACTGATCAAATTCTTCACTGAAAAAGTGTCGGTGAAGTTCGGAAGATCTGGAAATCCATCTATTATCGCAAATGTTCAGTACCCAGAAGAAAATTTTCTTCGGAACGCCTTGAATCCATGGGTACCCAACGAACGGGTTCATTTAATTTTTTGAATTTTGAACCTTAGAAAAATATTATTTTCATCATTTTAAATTCACTCTTCGCCTGTGATCTTCCTGTTGCTCCAGCTTCTTGAAGAACTTGAATTCATCCTGCATTTCTGACTTCATCACCGAGAAAATTTGCTCGTGCTTTGGAAAATTTTACCACCCTAAGGCTCCAGGCGTATTTTCTAAGAAGAAAATATTTGCCTTAGAAAATATTTCAATCATCTTGCATTTTGAGAATTTGCCTTAGAAAATATTTTGTTTGCCTGCCAGCGAGAGAAGTATCATCTTCACTTAGAAAAAATTTACTCATGCCCGACACGCTTGATTTGCCACTCACCATTTTGGATTTAACTCCACACTTGAAAGGCAATTTTATTTAAAAATTCTAACGCCTTAGAAATATTTTATTATCATCTCATACATTTTAGGCGCATTTTATATTTATCCTTGCCTTAGGAAATTTTTATATCACTTAGCAAGTCACTTCACTTCATATTTCTCCTGAGACCCTAGGCGCATAACTCTTGACATTTTAAAATCACGCCTTGAAATATTTCTTCACCACGCCTTAGGAAATTATTTTCTCACACTTCACACGCCTTAGAAAAAATTTCTAACACCTTATAACTCCCATCAACCCTTGGCGCATATAACACACTTGAGAGAAAATAAAAAAAAACGCCTAGAATTCATCTTTGCCACCTCACACGTCCTAGGAAATTCTCCAACACCTTACACCTTGAGTGCGCCTAGCTTTTACCATCTTTCACCACGCCTGAGGATTGTTTTTCACCTTATTTACCATCTCTATTCACCATTTGACACCTAAACTTGTGCGCATTTTGGCCTGGCAAGAGGACGAGTTTCTTTGACTTGTTTGACTTATTTCATCTTTGGGCGCATTTCCATGTAGCTGGAGGATAAAGCATGTTGACTTGTTGACTTATTCTTCTTTTGGGCGCATTTTGGATGTGGAGGAGGATAAACTTTTCTAACGCCCTTAGAGTGACTCTTCACCTTCCGCTTTTTGTCCTCACATGCATGCATTTGGGCGCATTTTGCCCCTTGAGGAGGATGAAAAGTTTGACTTTGCTTTGACCTTCCTTGCCTTGGGCGCATTTCACCCCTGCTACAGGATGAATTTTGCAAGTTGGGCGCATTTGGAGGGGTGAGGCGGATTTCCTACACTTAGAAATTTTTTTCAATCTCCTGAGCTTTCCTTGGGCGCATTTGGGCATGCTTGCAGGACAAACTTCGTTGACTTCTCCTTGACTTTTTTGCATCTTGGGCGCATTTCACCCCCTGAGAGGGATGAACGCTATACTTAGAAATTTTCCATGCTCTCCTCACTAGCTAGCGATTTTGCTGCGTCTCCGGATGAAGTCTCCAGACTAGACAAATTTTCATCATCTTCGCCACCACGCACTCCGCTATATTTATAGTAAGTTCTCCTAATTTTGCACTCTAAAGCCCGTAACTTGAAATTTTGAACATAGCATCCCCATAGCTCGCTAACTCATTTCCAGACTGCCATTTTAGTCACCCCGCTTATTTTAGCATGTTTCTGCTGGGTATTTTACTATAAAATCTTCATGTTTCGGATAGCTCCATTGCCCGGACGTGGCTTGAAATTTTAATAAAATGAGGCGCTTCTCACTCATTTGACTACTGGCCGCATTAACGCAGATGCACTCCACCCCACTATTTTAGCCAGCTTCAAATTGACTTCTACTATAAATAGTAAGTACCCGTTTGACTTGAAATCTCTACCGCCAGAGCAGCCCTCGGCGATTGATCACGGTTTATAATTGCTTTCGGAAAATTATGACTTTTATGCCTCTTTTGGGTCCCGGGTTGTAAACCCTAATTTGCTCCGCATGCATATTAAATGATCTCTCGCTTCGCTTTTGTGGCACCGCGACCACTGCGGATTCCCAATCACGTGGTTTACCGTCGACACAATTTGCCAAAAATAGCAAGTTCCCATCGGCGCGAGAATACGCGCTTTCGTACGCCATGCACCATCGCTAAGTCTAAAACCTTACCTCAGAATCACCCTGAAGCATGCAAGAAACTCCCCGGCTACGTAACCCTAAAATAGCCCCTAAGACTTAATTCGGTGAAGTGGACGTCTCTGCTTCTGCATGTTATGTATGTGGTCTCTTAAAACCTGTATGAAATATGCATATGCAAAGAAAACTCTCGTGATTCCGTGACTCAAATTGGTCCCTGGGTTTGACCCTAAAAATAGTGTAAGTTGTCTAGCTTTTAGCTCACTCTTTGCATGTAGTAACTCCTTGATGTGCTCTGAATGCTGTGTGACCGTCGAAATCTCAAAATAGCTGACAAATTGCATGTAATTTCACACTTACTAAAAATAGTAAGTACCTCGGAATCGGATGAAAATCTGCTGAGAGCCTGCTGGAAACATGCTGACAACAATGTTAAGTTCAAATTTCAATTTATTCATTTTACTTGACCTCGGACTGACCAGAAACGATAAAACCCTAATTTTAGACTTGGTCAGTTTCATGCTTAAATTCACTGACGGGCGCAACCCCAGAAAGACGGACATCAGAAAAGAGACAGAGCGAGAGAGAGAGAGAGAAAAAAAACCCAAGCCAAAAGACCAGAACGGATCAAAAAATTTTGGGGGTCCCCATCTTGAATGGGGCGATGTGTGAAAAGGTCACAACAGGCTGCCACCTTTCTTCTCGGAGGTGAAGACTTTTGTTCAGAACGACTTTGAGAACACCTCAACTTTCTCCAGTATTATTCAGAATACTCAGGATGCCTTGGTTGCCTGGAGAAAATCTTGTACATGTCATGGGCAGACGGTCATAGTATTGGAATTTCAGCTTGATCAGATTCCCCCGATCTTAGTTCAGGAGGTTGAGGCTGTTGTCGCCAGGTTCATTGATTTTGCAGCCAAGGAGAAGGAGAACGGGAATGCCCTTCTGGATGATGACCTTCTGGAAGATTGATTGTGGGCATTAATTGCCTTTGCTATTTTGGGAGTGAGTGGGAATCTTTTGATTCATTTATTGTACCACTTCCCATTCTGGCTGTTTTTAGGGTTAGGGTTGAGGTGGCTTAATCTAAGCCATTCATTTGATTGTAATCTGAGCCGTCCATTGGACTGGGCTATCTATAAAAGGGGAATCCCCCCTCATTTGTACTCATTAGATTAGACAGTAGAGATCAGATCAGAGAGTAGACATTTTGTTAGAGCAGAGAGATAGTTTGATAGCTTAGCATAGTTTGGAGGAGAAGGAAAGTTTTCCTTTGAAAAATTTGTAAGAGATTATTGTGAAAACTATCATAATAAAAGATCTTTCATTGATGGTGAAATTCGTCTTTGTTAAGAATAGCTAGCGAGATTTCTTCACCCCTTCTACTTCGAGTAGCGTAAAGTAGTTTAAAGTAGCGTAATTTTCATTTCATGCAAGTAGATGTTAGCTGTGGATTTGTGGTGTTAATCAAGGCAACTTCATTTTAATCCATATCACTAGCAGCTTGCTAACGACAAGTTTGCCTTGTGTGGTCAACTGGAAAACATTACAAGCTTAACTTCGATTGAGATTCATGTGTTTGTATGCGTCGTCCTGATGGTACTTGCATGTTGAGTCGTAATGTGAATACTTTCCGCTACTCCCTTGAAGATTGCACCGATTTTGTTGAAGCTGTCCAACGTGAGGCAAGGAAAAATCTGGTTGAAGTCTGCCGAAATTGATCCTGCATCCCGTCTTTAGATAGAATTTAGATCTTCTAAACCCTGCACTCTTTAATTTCAGTACATTTCTGGTTAGTTTTAGGAAACACGTACCTCATCGCCAAATCATTCGCAACGCACAAAATCCCCTTCCAATCATTAACCCATTGTTAGCTGCAAACCTTTTGAACAATTGTGTAAGTCCCCTCGTAAAAACAACAAATCACAACGAACCAACTGAGGGTATTCCATAGCATTTTCGGAACCTTGGAGTTGAACATACGAACTTTCTAGCAATCTTAGCGTATGGAATTCTTTGATCAAGAGAGAATGGAGTAGCCTTTAGATACTTTGTTCTGCTGATTGGTGCGGTCACAAAAATCACATCAACACTACAGTATTATGGCGTCCAGGGTTGTAAAGCAACTCAAAATCGAATTCTGCGAGAAACTCTTGCCAACGGGTTTGCTTTGGTGTAAGCTTTGCCTGCGACTTAAAGTAAGTCGAGCTCACATTGTCTGTTTTCACTATGCAAGGCACACCCAAAAAGTAATGCCGCCATACCCGCAAGCAATGGATGATCGCTGTCATCTCTTTCTCATGTGCAGAGTAGCTCCTTTCTCTGTTACTTAATTTCCTGGATTCATGGGCTACAGGATGACCGCCTTGCATGAGTACTCCGCCCAATGCAAAGTCAGAGGCGTCAGTTTGCACCTCGAACGATTCACCATATCTGGGCAACGCTAACATAGGCAGCTCAGTAAGTTTCCTCTTAAGCAACTCAAATGCCTCTTGCTGCTCAGCCGACTTGCATGAACTTGGCTCGAGTTGCATTCTGCTGTGGCATAATAAAACTAAATAACGAGTTGCCCACGATATATTGTGTTCATTGATCTGCTTACTATGCTATTACATTGTTGCATTGTCTTTTGAGTTGCATTGTATATGTTGGCCAAGTTCATGATAGTCACAATCCTACAAATTAGTTAAGGCGTAGTCCAAGCTGCAGACTCAACCAGATCTCCTCGAGCTGGGCGAGACGTGGTTTTGGTGCCGCACGAGGTTCACTTAGGTTGGCTATTTAGTTTTATTATGACAGTAGAATGCAACTCGAGCCAAGTTCATACAAGTCGGCTGAGCCGAGAATGCTTGCATAACATGCACTTGTTACGATAAAGCCCCACTTAGAGTTCCCAACTCAGATTACAAATAAAGAGGACAAAATACAAGCCCTTTCGGCTCGCCAAAACCTCTAACAGATAAGCTTACAATAATTCGGAGAATACTTGCACTCAGAATACAATGAGTCAATGCAATTCGCATACAACATTCAACATCATTACTTTGCACTGAATTATGCAACTTGTTTTGTAGCCACGAGCTCTAACAACTCGCGCCAAATTAGGAGCACGACTTGGTCCACAGTGACTCGATGCAACGGATCAATGCAACTCAACAACAAACTCGCATAAGATCCGCCATGCAATGCAACTAGCGCGAGCTGGCACTGGCACGATTCGGAACAAGGACCGCATCAACCGGAATCGTGGCAGTGCCAGCTCGCCCGAGTTGCATTGCGGGGTGGATCTTATGCGAGGTTGTTGCTGATTTGCATTGAGCCGTTGCATCGAGTCACTGTGGACCAAAACAAGTTGCATGATTCAGTGCAAAGTAGCAATGTTGAATGCTGTATGCGAATTACATTGACTGACTGTATTCTGAGTGCAAGTATTCTCCGAATTATTGTAAGCTTATCTGTTAGAGGTTTTGGCGAGCCGAAGGGGCTTGTCTGTAGTCCTCTTTATTTGTAATCAAAGTTGGGAACTCTAAGTGGGGCTTTATTGTAACAAGTGCATGTTATGCAAGCATTCTCGGCTCAGCTGACTTGCATGAACTTGGCTCGCGTTGCATTCTGCCGTGGCATAATAAAACTAAATAACGAGTTGCCCACTATATATTGTGTTCATTGATCTGCTTATTGTGCTATTACCTTGCTGCATTGTCTTTTGAGTTGCATTGTATATGTTAAACCACGTCTCGCCCAGCTCGAGGAGATCTGGTTGAGTCTGCAGCTTGGACTACGCCTTAACTAATTTGCAGGATCATGACTATCGTGAACTCGGCCAACATATACAATGCAACTCAAAAGACAATGCAACAATGTAAGAGCATAGTAAGCAGATCAATGAACACAATATATAGTGGGCAACTCGTTATTTAGTTTTATTATGCCACAGCAGAATGCAACTTGAGCCAAGTTCATGCAAGTCGGTTGAGCCAAGAATGCTTGCATAACATGCACTTGTTACAATAAAGCCCCACTTAGAGTTCCCAACTCAGATTACAAATAAAGAGGACAAAAGAGAAGCCCCTTCGGCTCGCCAAAACCTCTAACAGATAAGCTTACAATAATTTGGAGAATACTTGCACTCAAAATACAGTGAGTCAATGCAATTCACATACAACATTCAACATCATTAATTTGCACTGAATCATGCAACTTGTTTTGTAGCCATGAGCTTCAACAACCCGCGCCAAATTAGGAGCACGACTTGGTCAACAGTGACTTGATGCAACGGGTCAATGCAATTTAGCAACAACTCGCATAAGATCTACAACACAATGCAACTCGGGCGAGTTGGCACTGCCACGATTCGAAACAGGGACCGCGTCAACCGGAATAGGAAACGCCACCACTTAGACTCCTATTAGAACGCGCCTTCGACACCGCATTGGGTCGTGACTCCAGTGTTGAGTTGGAGCACGACACCATTGAATGCAAGTATTCTCCGAATTATTGTAAGCTTATCTATTAGAGGTTTTGGTGAGCCGAAGGGGCTTGTCTTTTGTCCTCTTTATTTGTAATCTGAGTTGGGAACTCTAAGTGGGGCTTTATTGTAACAAGTGCATGTTATGCAAGCATTCTCGGCTCTATCGACTTGCATGAACTTGGCTCGAGTTGCATTCTGCCGTGGCATAATAAAACTAAATAATGAGTTGCCCACTATATATTGTGTTCATTGATCTGCTTATTGTGCTATTACATTGCTGCATTTTCTTTTGAGTTGCATTGTATATGTTGGCCGAGTTCACGATAGTCATGATCCTGCAAATTAGTTAAGGCGTAGTCCAAGCTGCAGACTCAACCAGATCTCCTCGAGTTGGTCAAGACGTGGTTTTGGTGCCGCACGAGGTTGGCTCAGGTTGGCCCCATCATAGTTGGTTTTTACCCTTTCATGAGTGATAGAGATTTGAGATATCATCTTAGAGAGAAGAAGAAAGCAATGGGAGATAAGGAAGATGAGAGACAACAGTTAAAGAATCCAGGGAGTTCTAATCCACTATGAAGGACACTATGGTGGAAATTGTCCAACTTTTGAGGGGATTGAACCAACAACTAGGTGTTGGTAAAGCATTACAAAATGGACCTGAGAGCAACAGTTCAGGAGTATTAAAATTACTAGCCTCCACTAAATTCTTCAAAGCGAAATTTTTGGACCAAGGGGTAGAAAGTGAACCAAAAATACCACCTAAAGAGGAGGATGAAATTGCTAGATTGCATAACGAATACCATGCTTTAAGTGCAGCTATTCGCAGAGATTTAACTTTCACAGAGTTTCATGACATGAAGACTAAAAGAGGGCATAGGAGGAGAAGGTATGAAGATAGGAAGGACATACAACATCGCTTGGGCAAAATGACCATCCCAATTTTTGATGGTTTCGGGGGCTCATCAGCAAGGACTTGGCTATAGAAATTAGATACATATTTCACCTTGAATCCCATGTACGAAGAAGTGGCCATTAAGTTTGCAACCTTACATCTAGAGGGTTTGGCCCACGAATGGTGGTATCATGGTATCATTACACAAGGTCATAATTCCATCAAAACATTGGAAGAATTCAGTCAAATGTTGACGGAGAGATTTGATAGAAAGGATCTAGAAATCCACTTTCGGGAATTAGCACAATTGAAGCAAGAAGGGAAAGTGGAGAACTACGTTGCTGAGTTTGAGAGATTGGTAGTGATGTTCCAGATGTGATGGAAAGAAGGCCCATAGTCCTCTTTGTTGAAGGCCTCTCTGAACCCCTTAGAGGTTTGGTGAAGGCATTGCATGCGAGCTCACTACAAGACACCATTCGAGGAGCCTTGAACTTGGAAGACTCATCAATGAAGGGTAGATCATTCTCCAACAAGGCACCACCCATTGTGACCAAGAAGTTTCCTCAAAGAGGCCTTCCTCCTTCAAGAATGGCACCTCCCAAACCCAAACCCTCGAACATGTCAAAGAATGAACTCCAAAGGAGACAATTGTGTTTTGATTGTAAGGCGCCATGGCAGCGAGGTCGTCATTGTTTGGGGAAGGGTCAGATACATTACATTGAGGTTATTCCTAGTGATGACTCTGAAGAAGAAGCTGATCTAGAACTAACAGTGATTGAAGAAGAGTATGAACCCAAAGGGGAAGGGCATCCAAGAAGAACCCTTGCAGCCCTATCAGGAGCACCAAGGTACCATTCATTTTGAGTCAAAGGAGTTTTACAAGGGCAGCAAGTGAATGTCTTGATTGATAGTGGGGCTAGTCACAATTTTATTGATGAGAGGTTGGTGGCTAAATTGGATTGAAGATAGAGGATTTTGAAGGGTTCAATGTCACAGTGGCAGATGGCTACACTCTTCCATGCAATGAAGAATTCAGCAGCTGAATTTGACTCTTGGTGGTCATGAGATGAGAGATGACTTCTATGTGATCGGTATAGGGGACACTGAGATGGTTCTTGGAGTGCAATGGTTGCGCCCACTTGGAGAATACACACAAAATTACCAAACAATGGAGCTTAAGTTCAAATCTAATGGGAAGGAGGTGATCCTTTGTGGCCTCTCCAATGTGGTCCTATGGTGGTTTCAACGAAGCATATGGAAAGAGCATTTCGTAGAGATCAAGTTGCTTGGGTAGTTGAATGCTTGATCACATATACTCAACCTTCCAAGGAAGGGAAGACCTTCCACATTGACATTCGGCCTATCTTGGAGAGTTATAACAAGGTCTTTGATGATCTAGAGAGGGGTTTTCAGCATGTGATTGAGCTTGAGGAAAGGGCCAAACCCGTCATCACTACACCCTACTGTCATCTGTGAGCATATGAGGATTTAGAGAAAACGATCAAGGAGTTACTTGACATGGGGCATATTCATCCAAGCTCTAGCCCATTTGCCTCATTAGTGGTGTTGGTCAAGAAAAAGGACAGGACATTGAGGATGTGCATTGACTATAGAGCAATCAACAAGAGGACAATCAAAAATCGTTATCCCATCCCCAGGATCGATGAGTTGATTGCTAAGCTTCATGGTGTAGTATATTTCTCCAAGATTGACTTGTGTTCAAGGTATCATCAAATAAGAATGAGGGAAGAAGATGTGCACAAGATGGCTTTCAGGTGTCACTATGGGCACTATGAGTTCTTGGTTATGCCATTTGGGCTAACCAATGCCCCCACTACATTTCTGTCATGTATGAACCAGGTATTCATTCTACAGTTGAGGAAGTTTGTGTTGGTTTTCTTTGATGACATCTTGATCTATAGTAGAACTTGGGAGGATCACTTGAAGCACATAGATGAGGTGCTTGGCATACTTGAGCAACATTCATTCCACGCCAAGATGTCAAAATGTTAGTTTGGATTGACTAAAATTTTGTATTTGGGACATAAGATTAGTGCCCAAGGGGTTGGCGTTGATGAGGAGAAGATCAAGGCAATACAAGATTGGCCAAGACCAAGGAACTCGTCATAGTTGAGAGGTTTTGTGGGGTTGTGCAGCTAGTATAGGAGATTTGTAAAGGGGTTTTCACAACTTGCAGCTCTATTGACCAATTTAACTAAGAAGGGGGCTTTCTCTTGGGACCTGTTGTGAACTTTTCACACATCGCCCCATTCAAAATGGGGAACCCCTAATTTTTGCTCCATTCTGGTCTTTTGGCTTTGGTTTTGTCTCTCTCTCTCTCTCTTTCTATCTCTTTCTGCTGTCCGCTTTCCGGAGATGTGTCTGTCATTGAGCTTGAACATGAAATTTTGGCCAAGTCTGAGAATTAGGGTTTGTATCTCTCTGGTCAATCTAAAGTCAAATGAAGTGAATCAAGTTGAAATCTGAGACTAACGTTGTTGTCAGCATGCTTCCAACAGGCTCCCAACAAAATTTCAGTGAATTTCGACAACTTACTATTTTTAGTAAGTGCCAGATTTGGGGCGTTCTTTCAGCACTTTCGAAGTTTCGAGCGTCACGCTGCATTCAGAACACGTCAAGCTGCTCATCCGCAAATTTTGGGCTGAAACCAACAACTTGCTATTTTTAGTAGTTCAGCTTCCGGTGCAAATTTTAGGGTTTATATGTAGAATTCTTCAATGCATGTCTGCATTTTCTTTCTGGGTTTTCTGAAACCTACACGATGGTATAACATGCAAACCAGGATCAGAACTTTTTCAGGAGCCGTCTTCGGAGGCTATTTTTAGGGTTTGCATGTCAGGGTTTCTTTGCATGTCGGGTGATTCTTTATGGGTTTTTCAAGACCTACGCAGTAATGTGACATGCATTGCAAGATGATTAGTTTTTAGTGACTTGCTATTTTTAGCAGGTGCATTCCGGCAGCTGCCCAGCGCATCAGAACCACAAACAGGGCGAAGTGCAACAAAAACAGGGTCAAACGAAGGTCATTTGATGTACATGCAAGTCAAATTAGGGTTTCCAGCTTCGAGACCCAAAACGAGGGGTAAAATGCCAGAATTTTTGAAAACCGGTGTATCCCACTGCGATCAACATCTTTCAAGCTATCCACCGGTAAAATTTGAAGGCAATCGGAGCACTTACTATTTATAGTAAGGTGTTCCAGAAACTGGCTAAAAATAGTAAATCAGTAGCAGGTGCTAGTGTGAACGGGTAGGTCATCCGATGAGGAGCACGTCATTCAAATTTCAAGTCAAACGGAGTTGTGGAGGTCTCAGAAACAGGCAGTTGCTATAAATAGTAAGCCACCTTAAGAAATGTGCTATTTTTAGCAGGTCAGCTTAGAATGGCAGTGTGAACAGGCTAAGTAGGTCATGGGGATCCTGTGCTTAAAATTCCGTATCAATCCGAGCTCCAGAGGAAAGAAAATCAAAGAACTTACTAAATATAGTAAGGCACAAGTAGGTAGATGAAATTTTTTCTAAGTCTGGAACTTTGTCCTCTTGCACATGCTAAATGCGCCCAAGGAAGGATAAAGGTGTTAAAATTCTCTAAGGCAAGGCGTTTATCCACCTTGACCCCCTAAATGCGCCCATGCAAGGTGGTGGTTAAGAAAATTCCAAGTGTTAAGCTTCATCCTCTTGCCTATGCCAAATGCGCCTTCCTCAAAGACAAAGTAAAAGTTTCATCCTCCACCACATAGGAAATGCGCCCATCCTCTTGCATAGGCCAAATGCGCCCACCTCAAGTCAAGCATGCAAAAAGTTTCTAAGTGTTAAGCTTCATCCTCCTGCCTATGCCAAATGCGCCTTCCTCAAAGACAAAGTAAAAGTTTCATCCTCCTCCCCATGCTAAATGCGCCTATGTTTGAAAAAGTCAAAGAGGGGTCAAAGGCGTTGAAGGTTTGTCCTTCTACCTATGCAAAATGCGTCCATCCTCCTTCATACATGAAATGCGCCCAAATGAAGGCATGTAAGGACAAAACGTGTACATGCAAGGAGGGAATATTGCTAAGGCGTGGTGAAAGTCTTCCTCTATAGGCTAAATGTGCCCAAGTCAATGAAGGTGAAGTGGGGTCAAGATTATTCCAAGGCGTTAAAGTTGAGTTCCTCATCACATGCTAAATGCGCCCATACAAGGTTGATGGATGGGAGAATATTTTAAGGCGTGATGACTTATGCCAAGCATTGAAGTTAATTCCTCCTTGGTACCTTGAATGCGCCCATGTGGAAATGAAAGAGTGAATATTGCTAGGGTGTTGAAATAACAAATATCCTCCTCAAGGTGTTAAATGCGCCCAAGGTGCATACTAGAGTTAAATTTGAAAAGGTTGCTAAGGCGTTGAAATAAAGTTAAGTCCTCAATATGTGAGGTGCGCCATGATTAAAATGAATGAGAAAAGATTTTCTAAGACAAAATTCAAGTTCCTCCTTAATGCCTAGGTACGCCCAAGCTGATAATGAAGTGATTGAATATTTTTCTAAGTGTTTACATTTAATTTCACCCTCTAGGAAAAATACGCCCAAGTTGGAGAGGATATGAAATTTTCCTGAGACATGAATAAATTTGCAAGAAGAAGTCAGGGGATGCTAGCTTCACGGGGTTGAGTAAAAATTTTCAAGTCAGAGCAGGAAAATGCGCCCAAGGATGAAGAATTGGATTAAATTTGATGAGAAATTATTTTTCTAAGGTTCAAAATTCAAGAAAATTAAATGAACCCCTTCGTTTGTAGACCCATGAATTCGACACGTTATGAAGGAAATTTTCTTCTGGGTATTGAAGATCTTCGACAAGGAATGGATTTTAGTGTCTTCTACACTTCGCCAAGGCTTTTAAGATGGAGAATTTGATCGGCACTTGAATTATGAAATTTTCCTAAGGGAAATTAAAAATTCTTCTAAGGCAAAATGGATAAAATGTGTCTTCAAGAATAAAATGCCTTAGACGATGAATTTGAAATGGATTGCCTAGATGAATTTGATTGAATTCTTCTGGAGATGAATCTTCCAGAGCAACAGATGAATAAAATTGAGAATCAGAGCTTCAGCTGGTGAATTAAATTTCTTAAAGAATAAATTTGAAGTGAATATTTTCAAAATGAATTTGAATGCTAAGTACGCCAGTCAAGGTAGAAATTCTAGAAGGTCAAGATTCCAGACGGCAGGTGACAAGAGTTGAAATTGGTAGAGGGAGGGAAATTCGAATTCTTGTTGTGAAGTAGTGGAGATTAAATGAATTAGCTAAAACTGACTTCCTTCTAGAATTCGACTTGCCTATATGAGTTGAAAGTTTATTCATTTTTCTCCACCAGCTGAAGAAGTTCGATTTTAGCTCTGAGGTTGAAGTTGCAGTGCAAGTAGAGAAGTTCGATTTGAAGAAGAAGATTGTTTGAAGCTGAACATTGAGAAGTGCGAATTTAAAAAGTGTTGAGGAATTGTTGAAGGTGAAGTTGGGCGATTTTCTCAAGTGTTGAAGTTGTTGCAGCCAACTTAGAAAATTTGCTAAGAGTTGAAGTTGCTGAAGCTTACTTAGAAAAATTTCTGAGTGTGAAATATTCCGAGCCAATTTTTTTTTCGTTTTTTCAATTATCAGATTACAATCAATGCACCCGTTAAGGTTAGAAGATAAACCAAAACGTGCAAAAGCAACTCTAACTAGAATGTACACCAGGATCCCGATGTGGGCAAGGTGTGAGCATTGGTCAGAGGATCTAAATCAAAATGCTTATGCAAGAACTCTAACCAAGAATGGCGCCGATGATGGCGAGCATATGGTCAGAGGATCTTCTACACTAATTGCTGAAAGGGAACTCAACACCAAGTATGTGCTACCCAATCCAGAATGGAGTGAGGGGCGACCATATGGCGGAGTGATTACAAATAACAATGCCTGAATGAAATAACTGAACTGCTGAAAGGGACTCAACACCCAGAATGTGCTTTCTAACCCGAACTGGGAGAGTAGCTACCATAGGGCGGAGATGTAACTATTACAACAATTACTGAAAGAAGAATGAGTATTACAATAACAATGAAGCAATATTTAAAGAACAACTGGTCAGTACTACTGCCAGCTTACAAGATATTATTGCCTGCAAATCAAGACATAAGATGCTCTTTCAAATGGTGCTTACAACAAGAATCCTTCTGCAAAGGCTATAAGGAAACCTTAACACCAACCAAATAAGGAAGATGCAGATTCCTCAAACTGTCATATCAAATCTGCACTTTTTGTTATATAACCACCAGCTTACAATCTTAAAGAATTATTCATAACTTCCTCTTCGTTTACCCGATTGATGTGAAATAAATTGCAATGTGCTCTAAAGACATAGGCGACCAACACAAGACACTAAGACTGATCAAAATACTTCAGATTTATTTTGCACGAACCCCAAGACAGAACACAATGGTACGGCCCCAGCAGAAATTCGACCTCTCTTTAAAAATACCAAACCTTGCTAAAAAAATCTGAATCTCTAGCTAATGATTCGCCCTTGACAGACTAATGAAATGAGACACTACCCAGAACTATATTTTTTGTATTTCTTGAGATATGAATATAAATCTAAATCTGCTGTATCAAATAATGCAATATGCTGAAAACCACTAATATGCAAATCAGATCTAACCATGCAATAAGCTGATTACAATGCACAAACTAAATGCAACTCACAAACTAGACTAAATCACCACTAGTCGCTGTATTACAAGCAAGAAGCGATGCCCGAGCTAGGAGGCCTTCATTCCTCGAAGCAATCCCAAAGCCAATCCGGCAGCATAACATTCCTGTAGATAAAAGATATCCAAAAGAGAACCCAAGGCTGTCTTTTATAAGTTTCTGTTGACCTTCCTTGAAACCCTAACTTCTTTTCCAGAGTCAAAACCCTAATCACAAGAGATGGCGTCCTTTTCCATGCATCTTTAATTTTGACTTCATTTAATTAAATTTCTCACTTAAATAAATGCGTCCTCCTTAAGGCCTAGTTTTGACTTTGATAAATTCAATATAAATTTAATATATCCTCAATGATGGCGCCACCCTTCAAGTCCACCTTTTAAAATAACATTAAGTTATTTGACTAGGCCAAGGTGATAAAATAACATTTAAAATATAATGTTATTTTTAAGTGAAATGAGCTCATCTCTCCAAAACTGCATTCTGAAGCCCGAAACTGAATACGCCACTTGAGTCAACTGAAGGGGAAAGTCAACTGCCTGAGACCAACCTGTTTACTGCCAAAAATAGAATTTACTAAAAATAGTAAATTCCTGGAAATGCTCAGAAAGCCGAGATGAACATACCACTGCGAAGCTCTCTGAAAACCCAGAAAGAATCCGCCATTGAATCCACTAACTCTGAGCAAGGACATCCTTAAAAATAGGAAACCCTAATTTTACCTTCCGACTAGCCTTCGGGTTTCCAGAAAAAGGCCAACGATCACTGGAAAGGTCAGGTTCGAGAAGGGGACATTACAGAGTGTTGAAAGTTCGAGTTGTTAGAGGAGAAGTTGAGGTTTGCAAATGAAATAGAATGTTGCAACTTCTCAAATTCTTAAAGTCGACTGGCAGCCCCATGTTATTTTATTATTTTTCTAAGTTAATTGCTGATGGCTGTTTATTATTTTGCAGGATGGCTGAAATAAGAGCAACTGGCAGAGATAGCAATGGTGCATCCAGGCAGGCTGTTATCAAGAAGCTGAGCAAGCCTTTCCTGCCAGAGTCAAAATTCACTTCAAAGTTGAGCAAGCTGGCTGATACGAATTTAGGATCTTTCAACATGGAGGCTTTCAAAAGTCGGATAATGGGAGTTGGCAATCATCGTCCTTCGATCACTTCTCACAATATTGTTCGAAGTGGATTATTTGCAGTTGCTGGTTTTCCGCCAGCTATTCAATGTCCAGAGCTGATGATGGAGTGTGCTAATTGCTATGAGCCTGATCACAGGTCTATTGTTTCACTAGATGGTCAAGTATTCGCCAACCTCACTCCTGCAGTTATCGGCGAAGTTTTTGGAATCCCAGCGCACAAGAGGATGATTTACAAGACGAGAACGTGCTGAGCGAATGTATGCTTCAACATTCGAGAGATGTGCTGACATGATCAATGCTCGCTGGATGAACAAGCCCAAGCCCTTTCGTACAAAGTTGCCGAAGCAGATTATATCAGACGATTTGAAGTAGGAGTATTGTGACCTGATCATGACGCTGAGCAGAGTTGGAGGCTGCCCTCAAGCATTTATTTTCGAGCCATGGATGTTCTATTACATCAACCTCGTACTTGAAGGGAAAGAGCACATCAATTGGGCTGTGATGATTAGCGACAATTTACATGAGCAACTCTTGAGTTTGAGGAGGATGAAGACATTCTATATGGGCTCCTACATCATTTACATGTTGGCTCGTATGACGAAGTATAGAGGAATATCTTACAAGGAGCCAATTGGTTGCGGCTCTCATTAGTTCAAAATCCATGAGGCTTGTCCGCAGTTGCACCTGACAAGTACCACCCATTTCAAGCGTGTCAATGATGCCTTTACCATGCACATAACGAGATCACTTCAGTAGCGGACTCATCATAGGATCTCGAGGGAAGCTCAGGAGTTGATAGAAAGGTATGGGTGCTGGTTTGTTCAGTTTCTGAAGTTTTCTTATATCAGGCTGCAAGGTTTTTCTTCGTACCCATATAGATTGCCTAAGTACCCAACCAATAGAATCTTGATGTTAGAGATATCTAGGCAACTTGTTGCCTATGATAAGATTCAGAAAAGAAAGAAGGGAGGAATTGACTTCCCGATTGTCATGGGGAATTCAAACGAGGTGTGTCCTTCACTTCAGGCAGCCAGAGAAGCTGAAAATGAGCTTCAATTCTTTCATTTTTCTTATCACACTAGCAGACAGCATTATGACCCACACAACAATATCAGATGGATACTGTCAGAAGAGTTCAAGCATAAGGCGAATATTGAGGATTACTGGGCTGGTGCATCAGATGAGGCTGAAGTCAGAAAAATAATGTTTTCGAGGCTACCATTGGGTATGATCAAGGAGTGTGAAATCATTCCAGTACCAGACCAGGTGGATGAGGACATGAACGTTCTCCATCCAGATTATGAGGCAGTGAGAGACACGCCACTTCCACCACCAGCTTGGTCAGAGCCAGAGATAGCTGATTTGGACACGCTTTGTATTCCAGTCATGACTTTCACTAGAGCCTGGGTTGAAAGGCACGTGAGCAGATTGAAGAGTAAGTCAATTCCTTTGACTTACAACTTGATGGGAGATCATAGGACACCCACTACCAGCAGGAAGAAACAGATTACTCGAGGTCCAGAATCTCGAAGGAAGGAGCCAGTTCAGCCGGAGCCTCCGAGGGTTGTGATTGAGTCGCCTAGGCCATTGGAGACACGTTCTCCAAGTATACAGGAGGTTTCCCTATTTGCTGATCAGAGAAATGCATTGAATCAGAGGCAGGAGTTACATGAAGAAAATCAGCCACCATGGAGAGAATCAGTTGGCCAGAGTGTTAATGCGCCTACCAGAGATGATCAACAGGAGGAAGATGAGGAGACCCCTACTGATACTCAATTCCAGCATGAGCTTGAGACGACCCTTGAGGATGATGCAGTTTCAGGAGATACTTAGCCATTAGAGGCCGATGAGCCTTGCTAGAATGAAATTGAAGTTAAACAAGTCCGTGAAGTAGGAGCTAGAGAGGAGTAGCCGTTTGTTATACAACAGGTTGTCCCTAATTGGTTAAGAGATAGAATGAGAAGGAGCCCCAGTGAAGAGGTTGATCCAGCAGTAGAGATGGAGGAATTTTTGAGTAGGATCAGTGCACCTCCACCAAAGAAAAGAGCTAGGAAATTCTCGAAGATTTCAACAGATGAGGATGGCTCTCGCACCCTTCATGTAGCTATGCCACGAGTTGATTGTGATCGAGATGAAGCAGTGCCAGAAAATTATGTGATCACAACTTTGGAGCTAGGTCGTCCCACAGGAGCACAGATTATTGAGGAGTGTGATAACTCCTATCAGGCACTTAAGGACAGGTTGCTCAAAACTGAAGGAAAGTATAAGAAATTGAAGAAGGAGCATAAGATGTTGATAGGATACATGCAGCATGTGTCTCATCCTTGTGGGCAGGGGATTCCAGCACTTGAGCTTCCAGCCTAGTTATCTAGGGAATCTGTTAATGGCCTAGAAGATTTGAGGAAGATGGCACAGGAGGCAGACAAATAGGTTACAGGTGTTCGTGCCGAGACAGAGAAATTCATGCAAGATCTTGCTCATGCTTACCAGCAAGCTTCCAACATTATGGCATGAGTGGAGGCAGTTGATTAGGCCTGGGGTGATGCTTCTGTCTATTAGAGCAAAGTTATTCAGCGTTTGGAGGCATTGATGCATACTCCTTTACAGATGTTGATCGATGGAGGAGTTATTCAGGAGGATGATAGGTACAATTTTGCTGGATGGTATTCTTCAGTAGTCACAGGACGTGGATTCTTTGATGCAGCACAGGCGGATTCAGCTAGAGTCAGAAAAGCTATGATGAATATTATTGACGGAGTCCTGAACACCTTAGAGGCAATCTTTGCTAGACGGCTGAATCCTGATGAGGTAACTACTGATGGATTGAGGAGTGGGCTGCTGCCTTTCTTTTCGGAGGTGAGGACCTTCGTGCAGGATGACTTTGAAAACATTTCGACTTTCTCCAGCTTGATTCAGAGTACACAGGATGCTTTAGCTGCTTGGAGAAAATCTTGCACACGGCATGGACAGTCAGTTACGGTGTTGGAATTCCAGCTTGATCATATTCCACCTATCTCGGTTCAGGAGGTTGAGGCTGTGATTACCAGGTTCATTGATTTTGCAGCCAAGGAGAAGGAGAACGGTAATGCACTTCTGGATGATGACCTTCTGGAGGACTGATTGTGGGCATTAATTGCCTTTACTATTTTGGGAGTGAGTGGGAATCTTTGATTCATTTATTGTACCACTCCCCATTCTGGCCGTTTTTAGGGTTAGGACTGAGGTGGCTTAATCTTAGCCACTTATTTGATTGTGATCTGAGTCGTCCATTGGATTGGGCTATCTATAAAAGGGGCATCCCCCCTCATTTGTAACTCATTAGAAATCAGTAGAATTAGAGATTAGACATCAGAGTAGAGCAGAGAGATAGTTTGATAGCTTAGTATAGTTTGGAGGAGAAGAAAAGTTTTCCTTTGAAAACTTTTGTAAGAGATTGTTGTGTAAAACTTTCATAATAAAAGATCTTTCATTGATGGTGAAATTCGTCTTTGTTATGGATAGCTAGCAAGGTTTCTTCATCCCTTCTACTTCAAGTAGCGTAAAGTAGCTTAAAGTATCATAGTTTTTATCTCATGCAAGTAGATTTTAATTGTGGATTTGTGGTGTTGATCGAGGCAACTTCGTTTTAGTCCATACCACTAGCAGCTTGCTGATGACAAGTTTTCCTTGTGTGGTCAACTGGAGCATTTTATAAGCCTAACTTCAGTTATAATTCACGTCTTGGTATGCGTCGTCTTGACGGTGTCTTGATGCTGGATTGTGACTTGAAAATTTCTTGCCATCCCCTTGAAGATTGCACCAACTTTGTGTAAGCTGTCCAACGTGAGGTGGAGCAGAGTTTGGTTGAAGTTTTCCGAAATTGATCCCACGTCCCGTCTTTAGATAGAACATATATTTTCTTATCCCTATACTCATTTACATTCCGCACATTTCTAGTTAGTTTTAGGAAAATTCATACCCCAACGCTAAATCATTCGCGCAAAATCCCCTTCCAATCATTAACCAGTTGTCAACTGCAAACCTTTTGAACAATTGTGTAAGTCCCCTTGTAAAAACAGCATATCACAACGAACCTACTGAGGGTATTCCAAAGCATTTCGGAACCTTGGAGTTGAACGTGCGATCTTTCTTGCAATCTTAGCTCACGGAATTCTTTGATCAAGAGAGAATGGAGTAGCCTTCGGATTACTTTGTTCTGCTGATTGGTGCGGTCACAAAAATCACATCAACAGGACCCTACATCGCAACAAGCTTTTGATAAGCTTAACGAGGTAATGAGTTTATGCCCGGTTTTGGCTATTCCGGATTTCTCACTTTCTTTCGTTCTTGAGTGTGATGCTTCAGGAGAGGGTATTGGAGCAGTTTTGATGTTGAATAGACATCCTATAGCATATGAGAGTAGGAAGCTCAAGGATTTAGAAAAGTTCTTCTCTATTTATGACAAGGAGATGCTAGCTATCATGCATGCCCTTGCCAAATTCAGACAGTACCTAGTTTGTGGGAAATTTGTGGTGAATATGGATTATAACAGTGTCAAGTTCTTCCTCAAATAGCATGATTTGAATGATAGGCAACAAAAATGGGTAAGCAAACTCCAAGCTTATGATTTTGATATTGAATATGTGAAAGGAAAGAATAATGTGGTAATTGATGCACTCTCTAGGAAGCCTTATTTCTGCTCTATATCTGATATATCTGCTGATTGGAAGGTTGCCATAATAGCTGAATATACCAAGGATTCTTTTTCTACTGGTATTTTAGAGGGAAAGTTGCTTGATGATAAATTCAAGGTTGTTGAAGACCTCATCCTCTACAAGGACCGGGTGTATATTGTACCCAAATCAAAGGTGAAAGAGAGGATTTTGAGGGCATGTCATGACACTCCCCTTACTAGTCACCTAGGTTTCTACAAAACATACAAGCAAGAGAACATTTCTCATGGAAGGGCCTAAAGAACGATATTTTGCAGCATGTTAGAGAGTGTGTGGTTTGCCAACAAAACAAGGATGAGCATGTCTTTCCAACGGGGTTGTTGCAGCCCCTACCCATCCCAAATAAAAAATGGGAGAGCATATCCATGGATTTCATCACAAGGCTGCCTAAGGTACAAGGTAAGGATTATATTTATGTGGTGGTTGATAGGATTACAAATTATGCTCATTTTCATGCCATTACTTTAGAATTTAAGGCTCCACAAGTGGCTGATCTGTTCTTTAGAGAAATATTTAAACTTCATGGATTGCCCAAGAACATTGTGAGTGACAAGGACAATAGATTTATCAGTTTATTTTGGCAAGAACTCTTTCGCCTAACTCACACAGAATTGATCCCAAGCACTAGCTACCAGCCCCAAACAAATGGGCAAATGGAATCGTGAATAAATGGTTTGAGGGCTACTTAAGGAACTATGTCACGAGGCAACAATCAATATGGATAAAATGGTTGCATTTGTGGGAGTTTTGCTACAACACCATGCATCATATGTCAATTGGTATGTCACTCTTCAAAACTCTTTATGGTAATGATGCCACCTCATTGATGGATTTGCTCCTCACTGATAGTAGAGTTCCTAGAGCTAAGGATGTGGTACAAGAGAGTATGAAAATTTTGCATTCTCTTAAGGAAAATTTGCAGCAAGCTCAGAACCAACAAAAGATGTATGCTGATAGACACAGGATAGAGAGGGTTTTTGAAGTTGATGACATGGTTTATATAAGGTTGCAGCCTTGTAAACAGTCCACTCTCAAGGGGAATGGTGCGGAAAAGTTGAAGTCAAGGTTCTATGTTCCCTACAGGGTTTTGAGGAGGATTGGGGAGGTTGCTTATGAACTCGAACTACCACAGGGTAGCAGGATCCACATTTTTCATGTATCATGCCTAAAGAGGGCACTTGGGCATCATATTACACCTTCAGCTAAGCTGCCCCCTCTTTATGATGAGGATAAATTGATCCTTGAACCCGAGACAGTGCTGGATGGAAGAGAGAAAAGGTTGAGGAACAAGGTCATTCCAGAGTATTTGGTGAAATGAAAGAATCTTCCAATAGAGGACGCAACTTGGGAAGGAGTTGAAATCTTCAAGCATCCAAATCTACAGTTGCTTGAGGGCAAGCAACATCTCGGTAGGAAGGATTGTCATGTCCTCGTACATGGCAAGTCATTTTGAAAATTTGGCCCGAAAAAAACGGTGTTCTTTAACACCACCTAATATTAACATAATAATAATATCAAATTTAAATTATTAATTAATATATATTTAAATTTATATCTTTCTTGTGTGGCCGACCTCCTTTCAGGAAGGCGTGTAGATGCATATTAGTACTAGTTCCTTTCATTTTGTTTGGTATAATGGATGAGGAAAGTGCTTTATGGTGAATTAAGGGACGAAAACCCCTTCTAATCGTCTACCTGGTGAGGCGACAATCTCACCTGGTTTCGTGTCTTTCTTACTTCGAATTCTATTTACAGTGCATTGTCATTTCTAAACTTCTAATTTTGTTTATACTGGGCAATGGTGACAACATCAGGGAAGGAGGAATGATTAAGCTATTTGGTGGTGGCGGAGCCTGAGCTCACGCCACCCTTGGGTCCACCCATCAATCGACCCTTGGCAGATTCACGCAAAGAAACCATTTGCTCGGGCTTAAAACACATCGATGCCTCTCCTAGGGCGCCATCTCCAGCACGAACGATTATCACCCGAAGATCATTCCTATCGCACATCATTCACTCCTGGAGGTTTCGTAACTTTTGATTTCGACCAGCAGTTCACGCAATTGGCAATTGAAGCAGCTACCAAACTCCTATTCACTGGCATCCCTTATCTATTGAGTCTATCATACATTGGTTGATCTGTTCGCACAACGAGATATTGGCGACACTTTGAGTGTTAAGAGTTCCAGATCTTATAAGGAGTCTGTTGCTAGTTTGTGTCGATTAGACACTATCATCGGGTCTGTGAGTAAGATAGTCAACTGCTATCTAGAACGGATGTGTATTTTTCTGAACTTTCAATATTAATGACAATTCCAGAGTTTGGGTGATTATCATAATTTATGTTGTGATTACTGTTACTAAATGTTCATTTTATGGGTGTAAATGCAAAAGATAATCAGTAGATCTGATAATTAATGTTTAGTGGTTGAATATAATCAACATATTTCCTGTTCTTGTTTCCTATTCATGTCTAGCATATTACATATATCATGTCCAATTCTTTTACTTGATAAACTAGGCATCATGCTTATATTTATCTGATTCATTGAAAACTGATTTTCTTTTAAGAAACTCTTTTTTTATATAATGAACCACAGGTCTACATTGCATAAATGTATCATGAAAATGCTAATGTAGAGATGCATATATTATGTGTTTGTAGATAAAGATTTAGAATATAATTTTCCATTATTATTGAGGTCTATAGCAGGGGAAAGGAGACTGGGATGAATAAAATTTACACCACATTAACGGTGCCAATTCATTCTCATATGTATGGAATACTGTCCAATGAACACTGCAACTTTTCCTATATATAGTCTTTGCTATTTATAGGGTCCCCATAATGAATCCATACAATGTTCTTTATTGGTTTGATACTGAAATTTGTTGTACCCAAAATAAATTTTTGGCATTTTGCTTAAATTGAGCTAAATCATGTTAAAATGCTGTCAAAAGTCTGTTTTAGGTCAAACCAAACATAGGGTTTTTGTGGGTTTCTGTCACGGAACACGTGCAAAATTCTGAAAATTGAAAATTAGGGATTTACGCCCCTATTTTCAGGGAAACCCCTAAAAATAGGACCTTCTTGAAAATGATTGAAAATGATTTTGATAGGGTTAATCAACTTCACGATCACACTGATCAAGTCAGAATCATCAAAAGACATTTTACTTTGGTGGGTCTATTTCTGTTTTTCAAGAACAAAGTTAGGAGCTCCGCAATCATTAATGGCAGATTGGCCAGTACCAGGTGCTGAAAGCTAAACTTCAAAAGCTTCAACAACACAACCATGGCGGAAAAAGCTTAAAAAGATGTTTGATGAAGGAGATTCTGGAAATCGGAAAAGGCCAAAATTTGGCTAACTTTGGAAATGCTACCAAGGAGAAATTAGTTCAAAATGCTCAAAGCGCCTTTACTGGAGAGGGGTGCCCTTGAATCTCAGGGGCCAAATGCAGTCACCTGATTTGTCTAAGGCAGTCATCCTCTGCGTTTTCCTGTTGGCTCGACAACGAAACATTCAGCAAGATCATTTGATAAAGTGATTGTCGGCAAACGTCAAACGGAAGGCAAAGAGGCTGTTATGAAGAACATCCAAAATGATTGCTTGACATGGAAAAGGCGCCCTTGAATGGGGTAATAAAGATGTCACCCGTTGAGAAATGCTGCCTTCGTAAATTCTATCCAACTCCGATCCAGTTTCCCAATGAATCCATCAGCGAACTTGTGAGATGAGCCAAACAACTGCAGTGATTGATCAACTGAGGAGGCAATCAAGCAGAAAATGCTAGAAAAGCGGAAATGAAAGAAGAACATTGAAAAATGTGCTAAGTATCTTGAAAAAGGCACCCTTGCTGAAGAAAGGCGCCCTTTCTTTTGGGCACTTAGATGTTGTCAAATCGTTGAAGGACCCCCAAGATGATCTTCTCTGTTTGGATCAACGTCAATAACGAAACCATCTGCGAAGGATTCCGACAAGGCAATCATCCGACGACGGAGATCAAACTGAAGCAGTTTTCAACAAGAAATAACTGATCAAAAAGAGCAAAAGTGCCCCTACTAAAGAAAGGCGCCCTTGTTCGTTGAGACTTTAAACTAACTTTCAGGAATTGAGACACCGGCCATCCTTTTTAGGACTGAGTTGACCACCTGATGAATCGTCAAGCGAGATTGTCCGACTTGTCAGTCAACGAGGATATCAAATCAGAGCACGGAAGGTCTAAATGGAGAAGTTGAAAAACAAACATTGAAAATTAACTAAGGCAAGTGCAAATGCGCCCTTGTTGAAGAAAGGCGCCCAGTCTTCTAGAGCCTCAAACTCAGTTTTCCGGCTTAGCATCTCCCAAACACATCTCTTCAACACGAATCTAGCTCAACAGTGAATCTATTAGCAGCTGCTCAGGATCAAATGATCAATCTGGAGCGAGGATCAAACAGAGGTCATTAAACATGGCAAAATGATGAAAAAGCACTCAAACTCAAAATGGACGCCTAAAAAGGTCAAAGGCAAGTTTGTTGACTTTAGTTAAGATATTTTGGAGGCAAACTTGGCCAAATCATCCCACGATCAGTGGAAGTTAACCTTTTGAACTCCAAATCAGGGCAAATCAGGCTTAGATCATTAGTTAGGCGCCCAAACTTCAAGGATTCAGGCTTGAGTCTATATAAAGCAAATCTAGGTGTCCATTATTTCTTTTGTAGGTTGAAGATCAAAACAACAATAAGCTCTCAAGGACGTCCTTTCAAGATCTGGCAAAGGTTTTTGATAGTTCAATATTTTTTGAAGATCAGAGGCATAGGAAGATTTCTTATTAGAGGCTGGATTCAGAGATAGATTTTCTCAGGGAGACAGATAAAAACTTCCAATCCATCTCTTGTCTACTTCCTCTTTTTTTGTCTTAGGTATTCTTGCATGTCACACAAATCAGCAGGCTACCATAGATCTAATCAATTGGGCAGAATCAGAATAATTTTCCAGTGAAACCCATCTCGTCAGATTTTCCAGAAACAACAAAATTGCTACCCCTATTTTTGGGGGTTTTACCGATAAAGTTTCAGAATCAAAATTCTGAGGAACTGGGTTTGTTCAGCATTGAAGCACGAACAAAACCCATGTGCCAGATTTTTTCTGGAAAAATACTTCTCTGCAGGCGCTATTTTTAGGGGTTTTCGAAATTGTCAGAACAAGGTTGTGTGCACAGTCAATCTTTGAGTTTTTCAGGATGCAATACTCTCAAGTTCAATACAAGACCAAGACGGCCTTGTACCATGATTTCCTAAAAACGACTGACACAGACTTATATCAAAAGAATCTAGTGGTTGATCCAGAAGACTTGGAGGGCATGAATCAGATCACATTACAGAACATAGAGGAATCCGGGTTGCTTCAGGCTGCGTCCATCCTCATCACATTACAGAGTGTGGAGCTTGTAATCGCTTGCATTAAGCATTACAATCCTACCACGAGAGAAATCAGATCAATAGATGGGAGAGTAATCTACAATTTGAAACCAAAGGACATTGAAAAATGTTTTGGTATTCCATCATGCCCTACCAATGTGGTCATATCAGTGACAGAATGTGAGAGAGCATTCGAGGCAGCCAAGAATAAATGCCAAGGAATAATGGTAGAAAAATGGCTGAAAGTGAAAAAGGCTAGCTTGCCTAAGTTGGTTGGACGAGGAGAATTCAGAGATGAGTATGCAATGTTGATCACTCTACTCAGCAGAATCATTGGACAGGAAGAGGGCAATCGGTTTCAGTCGTAGATGTACTATGTCATTGCTAAGATTATCAGCAAGAGGGAACATTACGACTGGGCCACCCTGATCAGTGATACACTCCACCAATAGATTACCGGGTTTCTAGAGGCTCATAGGTTCCACGTGTTCTTACCTGGTATACCTGATTGCCCTCCAAGGCGAGTTCAAGATATTAAACAATGTGGGGACCTTAGGTGTGCAGAAGGTCCATGAACACTTTGCACGTCTTGAGTTTACTCAAGCAGAGTGACACTTCAAAAGGACAAGTGACCTCTTCATCATGCACACCGTACGAGACCTAGACCATGAGATGCACGTACGTATTTCACAAGCAGCTAAGGAGGCAATGGTGGACTGGGCGGATTGGTTTATCCAATTCCCTACCTTCACCTACATACGTGTGTATGGCTACATTGGTCACCTCGCCATGATGCCACGCTACCCTTCAGATAGGGTAGTTTTCATGGAATTCCTAAGGCAGTTGGCCAAAGTTCACACTCACTTGCGACTGAAGAAGAAGCGAGTTGTGGACTTTCCCATTGAAATGGGACTCTACAGATGTAGAACGACATATGCCAAGTTGATGAGCCAAGAAACGGTGAGACTCAATCTCAAGTACCTCATTGACAGAAGGTCATATGATCCCAAAGGTCTCTATGCGGTGCATCTTGAGCAACGCTCATCACATGAATCTTCTATGGAAGATTACTGGCTCAATTGTGACGATGAGTATGAAGTACGAAGAAGAAACTATAGCAGGTTCAAGCTCCCTCAAATAGCTGACTTTATGTCAGAGGACATCGAGGGCCTGTCTGATGATGAAGGGGAAGTTATTCTCCCCTCATTCTTTGTAGATTCAGGGGATTCACAACCACTCTCAAGAGTGGATTGGTACACAAAAGAAAACCCATCTATAGAGGAAAGAACGAGTAGAGTTGTCAAGAACAATCAACTCCCTCGACAGCAAGAAGACAAGGTAGTACTTCTTAGAATAGAGCTGCAAGTTCAATCTACACTACCTTCCTCATCAAGGAAGAAGCCCAGACAAAAACAGTGGTGCAATCCTCCCAAAGGGATGCAGATGTCTAGACACACAAGGGGAAGACCACTAGAGTCATACGTGGAGACAGCCACACATACCCCTGAGATAGTCATGGAAATTGTTGCCCCTGAGCCAGTGATAGAGATAGTCACTACAGTGACAAAGCCTAAAGGGACAGAGCAAGCAACAAAAACGGTGCCTATGTTAGAAACAGAGCCACCTACATCACCACCATCATAGCAGTCACAAGTCCTCATCGACTTGGACTCGCCACCGAGAGACATCACTCCAACACAGTGTCATACTTCGGGCATTCAAGGGCCTTATATTCCTCCTTCTAGCGAAGCTAGCCGAGATTCTATCTGGCTTGAGGGTTTCCTAGGAAGGAAGAGGGAAAGGCCCTCCTATGAACTTGGCTTCACAAAATTCGACCATGTCCCACAAGACATGCCGACAAAGAAGTTAAAGAAGCAAGTTCACGTGGAAAGGAATGCAGAGCATAAGTTCAACATAGAGACTGCTGCCCCACCTGAGGATAAAAGCATACATGAGGTACAAGTGGAGGACTTCACATTGTCCAAACTTAACCTCAGAAAGACCACACGTCAGGTGGAGGCAGACCTTCTCGAAATCGCCTCAGTGAGCACCCAAGAGAGGATGGTTAAGGATGGAAAAGACAAAGCAGCCTTAAAGGTTGAAAACCAACAGTTGAGGATGTATATTTCCAGCTTGATGCACGACACCCCGAATGTCTCGGCCTTACCTCAAGAATTGTTGGATCTTCCTGCAGAGCAGAACTATCAACAACTAATGACATATGGAAAACACTTGAGAGGTCAAGTGGAGGAGTTTGTTCTCAGAGGGCGATGTATACTAGCGAATCTATACCAGTTACGGGATAGAGCACATGGACTCCGTGCAAAGATTTAGCAATTAGAGCAAAAGATAGCAGAAAAGAGGCCAGGCAATGAAACCACAATTGCAGACTTGCAATTGGCATATCAATCAGTCTACTTTGAGGAAAACAAGCAACATCTCTTTGCTTGGAAAGAACAGTTGGCATACAAGGTGGAAGCCTATGATGCCCATTTAGTAGAACTGATTGACTACCGACGGGTGGTTGCCAATATTATCAACTTCGCAAGAATGTTGGTAATATCCTTCCCTCCCATAGAATATCAGCATGAGGGAGGAGAATACATTAAGATGGTTACAGTACAGAATCAGTTCAAAGATGTCATCCACAACACCTTCCTTGATGATCCAGCTGGTTGCAAGTTGGCCAAGGTGGCAGCTTTGTCTACCATGTTCGATGAGGTAGCTATCCAGTGTATAGACTTCCAGCATCAGCTCACGACAGGCAAAGTAATGCTAAAGCGCCACGTCATCATTTTGCAAAGCATTAACTACCCAGAGGCTGAAGAAGTCAATGAATGGATAGAGACACTGTTGACCAGTGGTGAGTTGTAAAGGCACCTCAAAGAAGGACGTCCTACCCTCCAAATGGCATTTATGATACTTGAAGTTGACTTGATGCGTCATTCCAAGTCAACTCAAATAGACATTAAATGTAATTGGAGTTAACTTGATGCCCCTTTTCCAAGTTAACTCCACATCCCACAAATCATGCATTGTCAGATCCCACTGATTAAGGATGTCTAATTGACTTCCATAATTTATGGATCTCAGATCTCCACTAAACGTGGATGTCTATTTTGGAGGCATACTTTGTATTAAAGTTCACCTTTAGTTTAGTTTCAGTCAACTGAAGTAGTTTCTAGTTGACTCTTTGTTTAGTTTCAGTTAACTGAAGTAGATTTCCAGTTAACTGTTTGTTCCCCTTTCTTAGGAATAAATCTTGCTTGATTGATTGGCAAGAACTGTATGCTAACTCAAGGAGATTTTAAGGTTGCCTACTCCTTTGAGCTCTATAAATAAGAGCCTTGGGTTCATTATTTGTTTAACCTTTACTTGCTATGCAAAATTGTTGCGCTCTTGTTGCCAACAAGTTTGAAAGTGATTATTTGTTCACTTTTGGATGAGAGTTAATTGGTTTGATGAGCAATTGTGCATGATTTCGTGCCTTTGCATGTCTCAATCTTTGTAACTCGTTGAAGAGATTTGAAGAAGAAAATCAGAAGGCACTTGCATTTTGATCCAAATATTTGAGTCCTTTCAACGTTTTGTGTTAAATAGCTTGTTGTTTCAACTCCTTCCTCGGATAGGGGTTCCTCCTCCTTGGATATTTGTTATTAACAGTTATCGTGTGATGTTGTTTAATGGATTGAATTTCAACCTATACTTCAGACAGGGGTTCCTCCTCCTTAGCAAGTTTGTCGGCCAAGTCATCTTAATTTGTTGTTTCTAGTAAGCTATTTCCTAGCCTATACCTTGGATAGGGGTTCCTCCTCCTTGGCAAGTCTCAGATCCAACTTACCATAAAGAGTGTTTGCTTGTATAAAACCTTATCCCAGCATATATCCGAGAGTTCAGAGCCTCGACCATATTCTAAGGAGATGGCGGATTCAAGTAATGCAACCAACCCATTCCTGCTCCTATGCCCTCATGCTCTGTTTATCTTGAGGAGATAGGATAGATTAAAAGCTAGTTTAGTCGTAGTTAAGATCTGCAGAAACCAGAGAAAAGCTTAGCTACGACGCATTGTGTTTGTGCACCCTTGTGTCCTGCTGTTGAGTACAAAAGATAGGAACCTTAGTCTACTCTACCCTTTCTTGCACATTACATCAGCAAAGAGAGATCTTCCTCTCTATAATCCAAAGGAGCAGTACTATAACACTTGCAATAAGAGACTGTTTACAATAAGCACTCCAGAGGTGCTAATTTAAACGCCAACAAAATTTTAGTTGTTTTCCATAAGCATTGGGCTGTTTATTATGTAAGTACAATGTTATTCAGTTCAAAAGTTATCATTGGCATTGGTTTCTCACTTACATGTGCTTGTGCGTTGATGCAAAATCCTCATTCTCTCATTCTTCTTCTTCTTCCTATAATGTTAATTGCACTTCTCTTTGTCTATAAGCAAAGCTACAACCTCTTCAAAACCAACTTCTGAGTACTGGTTCACTGCTAAATGAGGTTACAAACACCTTGTAGGATTTTGTTAGATAGATTAAAGTAATTAGAAGTAATGCTTTACTGTCCAATTTTTCTCGCAAATTCATCCAATTCTTAATTTGTTTCAATTTGGTTAAATGATTAATAATAAAGTCAGTTTTATTCATCTTCAACCATGTTGACACTGGAGTCTTTTCTCTATTTTAAGAGGAGGAATCCTTTTATTCAATATTTATATATACAAAACAATCTGAAGTAAAAGTTAGTTAGGGATACACTTTACAAGAGGAACAGAGCTGCAGATTTGCAGGGTAGGAATTTATGATTTCCAATATTAAAAATCATGCATGAGGACGAGAAAATATTGATTGCACCTAACTACAAATTAAAAGAACTGGAATTTTTTTGATAACCTTCCAAATTTCCCAATATAAACAAATGCATTTTAATCAACTATGCTCAAATCCAAGACAGCAAAGAGAACATGAACTAAATCAATTTTGAACTGAAGAAAAATGTAGATTGAATGTTCTTTGCATTTGATATTTAAGAATGATAATCAAAATGAATACATTCTTCACATGAAGAGGCTTAAATAATTACAAAAATTCTTTTGTAGTTACAAGATTACCACTACAAACATTTTTTTTAACTAACAACATTACTCAAATAGATTACATTACTAACTATGCCTGATTGACTAATTTGACTTAGCAGTTAGGATGTGTCTCATCTTATTTGGCTTCCAAATCAAGTTGGGTCGACTGGAATCTCTTGACCCGATAGTGATGGCTGCTTCATTGCAATCAACTTCTTTACTTAATAGTGATTTAAATTCTCCACTGCTAAACAAATTTTTATCTCTATCGTGTCCAGCCACTTGGCTTATGTTTTTTTTGTAGGAGTGTGGTCTTTTCGTAATTAAATTTTTTTTTTCATGGTGCCGATTTCTGTCAAATAGTGAGACAACTCCATGATATCTTGTAATGCTTTATCATTAAAAGTGGATGCCTTTGTCAGCCCTTCTTTGTCATACTTGTGGAATTCTGCCTTGAGTTGTTTTCCTAGCCTCCCCTTACCATCATCTATAAAAATGGGAGCCTTAAATCTTATCCAAGAATTCTTCTATGTCACTAAAAGAATCAATACTCACTCTTAGTTTCTGCAATCTTGGTTGTTGCTTTCTCCAATAGATCCATCATGAATGTCGAAACCACATTCCATCTTCTACTCTTACCATCACTTTTTTCTGGAAAGAGTTTTGCAGTCACTAACTCCTTTAAAATTGTCTTAGACATTTATTTGACATTAGCTTTTAATTTGTTCATTCTTTTCAAATTTTTCTTTAATTTCTCCGTAGCTTTTCTGACTAAGTTCTGAAATCATCCAATCTGATGTATAGTTTGAGTCATCAATCAACTTAATTCCATCCCAAATTAACCTTTCAACAAACCCTCTTATGATTCTTCCAAATAGGCCGATCTCAACTTGGGTTAAAATGTTAATGTCATTGGTCAACGGTCATCCTAGGAAGATCTAGGACAGTACGTGCTTCTTTTGCTTGCAGTGACGTCAATAGGTAATGAGTATGTAAACTATGTTGATTAAGATGGTTCTTAAGATTGGCTTTGGTTTTTTCCATGTCCAATAACCGCTTTGTGTAGGAGACCTGCCTGTCTCTACTTCTGTTTTTATGCTAAATGATAAGGGTTTGTAATTTTTTTGTATTTTCTTATAGATTGCCAGTCAAGAAATCAAATACAAGGAAAGTAAACATAAACCCTACTGCAGCAATGCAATTAATTTATTGATTTTCTTTCAAAGCTTTTACAAATATGTGCATACCCGGAAATACAATCTCCTATAGATCTGAAGCAATAAATCTGATGAAGCATAGACTTGACTTCTGGTTGAAGCCAACAGTGAACACCTTCAGCTGATATTCCACAACCTCAGAATGCTGATACAATGGAGAGTTTTCGTTCTCCAAAGCTGATACGCTGGCAGAAACCCTTGGGCTCCCTTCCCCAAACGCCAATGAGAAATTATCAAACAATTATCCAATAATCAATTCTGAATACCTCCAAATGAGCCCCTTAAGATTCTTTTATACTTTTCCTGGAGGAACTCATACACTTTTCTCACCAATGTGGGATTAAAAGATAATAGGCCAATCCCCTCCAATTTGCCTTTTAAATCATTTTAAAATAATATAATATTTGCACTTTGGAATATTAAAATGTCCTTGAAATTGGCACCCAAGTAATTAATTAAAATGGCCCCCTTTTAATGATGAATGGACCCTCAAGTCATAAAGTGCAAATATAATATTATAATATAATATTAAAATATTAATTATTATTAAAGTCACCTTTAATAATAATCAAACGTTATAACTTAGGCAAAACTCCTTATTTCACCAACTCAACTGAATTTGGGAATCGACACTGCCAACATGTGAACTCTAGGTGCTCTGCTATAAATAGAATTGCTTGCCGGCTGACTTACTATAAATAGTAAGTATGTGAAACTGAGTCAATTGAAAGCTAAGCTTGAACCCACACAAGATGCTGAAGGAGAAATTCCTCTAATCACCGCCAAAAGAGACCCTCTAACCAAACATATTAGCCTACGAGGGCTAGGAATAGGCTAAATCCACGGAACTCTGATGCTCGCAAAATTGGGGACATTACACTTTGTTAGGGTGACCATGCTGTTAAGAGTTCTACCAGACAGCTCTATTCAAATTGGTATGGTGGTTCAGGTGTTAAAATTCCCTAATCTCAACTTTATTATTTAAATATTTTCACAATTTGTTATTGTGAGATCAAAGTTTCTCAGATTCATCTTATCCTATTTGACCATGGCCAATAGTTTTGTTGAGAATGGAAGATATATCATCCTTGTTTGGCTTGTTGGCATCAATGATATGCATCTTCCTTTTCTTCAGAATGAGTGACCCAAGATTCTATTGGTGAGGTTGTGAAGACAAGGTGCTTTCCCCAACCTCTTTTCTTATTACGTAGTGCTCTTGTGTTGGTGCACCCTGTGCTGTGATGTGTAATCCATTTTTACTTAGATGGAGACTAAATCAGCCTCTAAATAGAGAAAAGAGTAGAAGTCTTCTTGTAACCTACACTCAAGGAAAATAGACAAGGCAATAAGTAGATATTACAATAAGCCAGGGCCTATATGTAGGACAAGACACAAGGAAAAAGGTAAGACAATAAGCATGGAAATAATGTAAGACAAATGCAAGGAAATAAAGACAAAAGAATATGCAATAAGTGTGCAATATATCCAGACCATATAATATAAAATCTAGATTTACCAGACCTTCAAAATGAAAAGAGATTGGGCAAAAAGATATTTTCATTGCATCAACTTCTTGGTGCATTTTAATATTCTCCTTGGTTTGAGCACTTGTGAAGAGATGGTTATAGGTGGAGTTGAAAAGGATAGTAGTAGAACATGGTAGGGGACTCCTAATGCTCAGCATACTTAATTGGTGGATCTCCTAGTTTTGAATCTCTAAGGCCTTTACTTGTAATTTGTCTTCCTTTTCTGAAGCTTCTTTACCCTCAAACATATTTAACCCCTTAGAAAAATCTGCTTATCTGTAGGTATAGTGCAGAGCACGAGACATTTGTTGTTTTGGAAATGACAAAGGACAAGCCTATATCTATGCGTGCAAACTCCTTAGCCCAAAATCCAAATAGTGGAGACTACGTTCATTGATGTCAAAATTGGTTGTGGCCTATGAAACAAACAATTTTTATCATTAAATCTTGAATTTTAACAAATTATAACAAAGTTATCCAACATTGAATGTGGTGCATATGTCGCTTGCTGTAGACCATGCCAGATTTCTTATTTTTGAATAAGAAATATCAAGCTCTGTGTGCAAGTTGTCCACAGATATGGGCATGTAACACATTTCCTTTCTAAATGAAAGTACACCCATCAACTTACAATTTGTCTCTTTCCTCTCTTCAGTTTTCTAAGGCTAATATCAAGTTAATGATTGTAGACAAATAGTTTATACTTAATAAGAGCTGTAACATTTTTGCAGGTGGGTGATTTTGCAGATGACAATCGTGCAGGCATTGACCGATCTTTGCATCGTATCAGTGCTATTAGAAATCGCAAGGGTCGTATAATTGGCCTAACATGTCGTGTTGGCCGGTCAATGTTTGGGAGTGCAGAGATGGTACGAGACCTAGTCAAGGATGGAGGGTCTATTTTGATTATTGGACCTCCAGGTGTTGGGAAGACAACTGTCATCAGGTTGATATCCTTGTCAAATTGTTTTGTTCAATTAGAAACTCAAATAAAGTTGCCATGTTTTGTTACAAACTTAGATACCTTGAATCTTCCCATTCACTTTGTACATGTTTTTCTTTCAGTCATACTCACGCTCATGGTACATTTTTCCTAATTCTTGTCTGATAAGGTTCAGATCTATTTAGTTTAATTCATGTGTTATGAATAATGTTCAGTTAGTTTATTTTAATTTTAGCAGTTTGTGGATCTATTAAGAACACATCCTACTTACATAAAGGTTATTGTGGCATCTGCATTTGAGATTTTCAAATTAATATGCATATAGAGTTATTAAATATTATTAATTTTTTGTGTTACAAAGTTGAAATGAATGTTGTTTTTCATGAGAACTATTGCAAGGTATAGACCCTGAAGCACTAACAACTAGACATTTTCAATAGCTAATGACAAACTATATTGCATCACTTTCTAAAAACACAATATTATATTTGTTTTGTACCTATACAAAATATGTCATAACGTGTGCTGTTTCAAGCTAAACCTTTGCCTGTTCTCCAATAACAAGTCATAATCAAAGCATTGGTCATGGTCATTTACATTGTTTTGGTCATCTTTTGTTCATATTTTTGCAGGATCAGTGAATATGCTTTCAAACGTCCATTGTTCCATTCCTCCCATTCAAAGGTTCAACTATAGCAGAGGATTAAAAGGGACTTATTGTAGGTTACACCATTGAAAGAGCAAACTTTGTTTCAAGTCAAAGTTGCGGGCCTATTTAGTGGCATGTGCCATTGCAAGGAGGGGAAGTTTTTCTTGGAAGTTTGCCATTACATATACAAGTGTGTGCATGGGAGCTGGAAGAATAAAGTTTGAACTCAAAATATCCAACACCTTTATAGCTGCATGCCATACAAGGATAAACAAGCATTTGAAATCAAGGTCTATGATTGCACTTGTTGGTGCACACCTTTGAATGAGAAAATTCTTTGTTTTTGAAAAGTCATAAAGCACTTATCTAAGGGTGTGCTTGTGAATGGAATCTATCAATGAATGATAAAATTTGTCTAGGCTGCATTGTGAAGCATGCCCAACAAGGAGGAGGAATGGGGTTCTTAACAAATTATTATCATTGCTCATAGGCATGCACTTGATTGAGGAAGCATATACTCAAAAAATCAAAATCTGAAAATGCACACATAGATGTGCACTAGATGAATGGTTAGACAGGTTTAAAATGCAAAATTTGTGTTTACATTAAGAGGTGTGTTCCAAAAAGCTTGGAAGATAGACCAAGTTTTGAAAAATCTATGTTTATATTATAAGGTGTTGTTGCCCAAATTTTTTGCTTTAGTCTATTCAATTTTTTTGGTTATAATAGTGTCTTATGAAAACCAGTTAGGAAGAAGTCTTAGTGGAAAAGAAGTCTTAAAAATGCAAAATTTCTAAGTCTTTTCCCTCGTTGTTGACTTTTCTAAGTTCTTTTGAACCTTATAAGACTTATTCAAAGTGCACGAATGTAGTAACCACCTTAGATATTTTTTTTGAAAAAATATGTTAGCTTCAATTGTAAATGAAAAGCATAACAACTTCCTTTCCACTTTTTGATGACCCTAATCCCAAGATGGACAAGGTAAAAGCATACAGTGTCCAGGATTACAAATACACCAAATCAGCAATTGAAAGTAAGGCACTAGGTGGCAAGCCAGCCAATACCACTTATCCATTGGAGTGCATAAACAGTACTAAAGAAGTAAACATCCACTTTCCAGTGGCAATTGCAAGGGCACATCCACTTATTTAGTGGAAAGCTCATATGATATTGAAATGAAACTTCAAGCTTCTTCCACTTACCCAGTGGTGAGCAAGTACCAAATAGGAATAACAACTCTTCTACTTTTCAGTGGTGAGTGATTACAATAAACCACTTATTTCAGTGTGGCAAATATCAACAATAAACATGAGCAACTCACTGGCAGTACTACCATCCAGTGTTAGAATGTTAGCTCATACATGAACATGCCAAAATAGAGTTATATCTGCTGTTACAAAATGTTAATAAAGATGAATATTGCTGATATAGGTGCTGATATGAAATTAAACAGTTGAAACACCCCCCAAAGGCACCTCAAATCTTAAATAAATCACCCAACTTGTAAATAACAACAATATACCTCAATTTTTTATGGATATTTTGCTTGTACAGGTCTGTAATTGCTCTATGAACACGCTGCAATAGGTCTAGGAAGTAAACAATTGCTCAGAAAACTTCGTCAAATCATACCCAACACAACAAGTAAGAACACAAGTTAAAACAATGATTCAAAATAGTTCCAACTTGTAC
Organism: Sequoia sempervirens; assembly: GCA_007258455.2. Classification (NCBI taxonomy): domain Eukaryota; kingdom Viridiplantae; phylum Streptophyta; class Pinopsida; order Cupressales; family Cupressaceae; genus Sequoia; species Sequoia sempervirens. Next base: position 47,727 of record VDFB02097167.1, read on the forward strand.
CATATTTCACTAGAAGATGAATACATCAATCTGGAAATGGATTTTAGACATATGTACGTCTGATATATTATATGAGTACATGGGGATGCGTCCCCTAAGGTTTTGGCCCCCGTTCTTGTCCCAGGGACGTTCCGGGGATGGCATGGGGATGGTCGGCCGTCCCCGGGATGGTAGGAGGATGTCTAGGCATCCCCTGACTGTCCTGAGGACGGCTGGCTGTCCCCTAATTTTCAACATGTTTTGTGAATAAAAAACATTCCAAAATTTTAAATGTTCATTTTTTTATTCTTTCTAAGTGGACCCCACACCCTCCCAACCCTAAAATGAAACATAAAACTCGCTTTCAAAGCCATTTGAGTTTATTTTTACATTCCCAATTGCAACTAAGAGGAAAGTGAGCAAGAGAAAGATGAGTCAGCCTCTCATACTCATAGTGGCAGTGACTTAGACTCTAAGTCTGATTTTGATGCAATGTTGGTAGATGCTGATTAGAGAGAGCCATCATACTTTCTATTATGATGTTTTTGACATTTGTGACTTTGTCATTTTGACATTTGTAGTGCAAACTTGTAACCTTTGGGCATTTTATTTTTAAAATTTTATATCATTTGCACATTGACTGTTTGACATGAATTATGGAAGCAATTAAGTAGCTGTAGTACTATTAATTTGTTCTATTCTCATCACTCATGTGAACTCTATTGTTGTGTTTTATTAAGTACTTTTGATTCTAAAATGTATGTGTCAATATGATTACATTTGCAACTTTATCAATGTTCATTATTATCGTTATTCATATGAATATCTTAAATTTGAAATTTCCCTATATATATATATATATAGCCGTCCCCAAAAATCCCCTAAAAAAATCCCATCCCTGAAACGCATCCCCCCGTCTCGGAAACTTGGTGGAACATAGATATATTATCGAAAATAACAAGCACAAAGCCCTTTCAATCAACCAAACTTCATTAAAATGCCAAAACTCAATGCCAAAGTACTAGAAGAGGGTTTAGCAATCCTAGGCACCACCAAACAACACAAAAATCATCTGAAAGTTATTAGAAAAGTCACTTAAAAATATTTGCATGTAGAAAACAACAAAACCTCCATAAAATCCAAAAATTGAGACTGCTTGAATTCCAATGGTGATTTCTAGATGAAATCACACAAACCAGCTAGGAATTATCTTTTAAATCCGAAACTAGCAATCTAAAGATGGTTTTCGTCATCTAAAGATTGAAGGAAGAACGCTTTGGTTTAATTTTAGCAGCATAACAATATCATATCAATCAACATATGAGAAATGAGAGCCCCAAACCTCTTTTTATAGCTTTTTCATTGCTTTTTTGAAAAAGTGCCTTTTTGTTTTTTTCATTGCCTTTTCGAAAACACTTTTTTGCTTTTCGTTGCTTTTTCAAAATAATGCTTATCTACTTTTTCAAATTAAATAATTCATTACATGCAAAAGGCCCTTTATGCACATCCACTTTTGAGGGGTAAAAAACACTTTCGATAAAATATAACACTTAGCAAATATTTTAACATTTAACATTATAAACTTGAGTGTATATTTTAAATACTCCACCCAAGTTGTGGAAACCACTACCTAGGCTTCACAAACTAATTTTGTTCATGTCAAGATGTAATTGAAATTGAGGGATGATAAATGCCAACTCGAAGAATTACTAAAAATAGATGTGCTCTCCAAGAAGTTTGGAGAACACCCCAAGAGGCCAAAAACACTTCTGAAAGCATCACTGTGATTCATAATGCCCATTGAACTCAATGCCACAAATATAAGTCAAGAAAACTTGAACCAACGCACTCCAAGAACTTTGGAGTCCCCCCTTCTCTTACAAATCAGCCTAAGTGACTTAGGAACTAATCTTAAAGCTTGCAAATCAATTTGGCTCAAATTGGGGACATTACATTCCTCCCTCCCCAAAGATTGCTTGTCCTCGAGCAATGCCGACTCATACATTGATTGATCTTGGATTAATCTCAACATGATTCCAGGATCCCAAATCAATCTCAAGAATACCACATCATGCTTTCGTTGCACCACTTTGATTGAAATGATTGAAAACACTTCTTCAAAGACTAGAAATTCTTTACCACTAAACTCCAACCAATAAATACTCCATTCCTTGATTGAAAATACTTGCCAATCCACTTGTACGCAAGCAACTAAAATCATGTGATGGCTGATTGAAAGGATGAAGCTGCGCCGAATCTGAAATTTTGTCCCATGATCCTCCATAGAATAGTCTTTTTGTCATCATAAACCTCCAATATACCTAGTTGATAAACTTTTGCACCAATACTCCACAATGAAGTAGCTTCACCAAGCTTAGGTTGTGCTATTTTGATATTCATGTGATCTCCTTCATAGATAGGAGGATGCACAACACAACTTGTTAACTCTAAAAAATGCTCTTGGCTCCAGCACAAATTTGGAGATGCAATATCACACATCATGTAAGGCTGATCCAAAGTAACTCAATGTCACAATAAGATGAGAGGACTGCTACTATCTTGACTTGCAAATTGTGATTCTTGTATGGAGGACAGCCCTTTATTCTTGATACCCAATATCTTAATGGAGCCCGCGGATCCCATACTCTTATGTGTAGACAGGCATGGATTCTTTCATCTTTCTTATGATGCATCTTTTGATGCCAAAGACCAAGTAATGACAAAGTATTAAGCATCGGTTCTCTACTCCCATGATCACTTTCATGCCTTAGATTATAATTTAGAAGATGATCAAATTGCTTATCTTCAGTTGCTGGTTTGAGAATTGCAGCAAGCTCAAACCAAACATTTTCCTCAAGTGCATACTCAACAAGTTTTTCCTATAAATCAAACTTATATTTTTCATGAATTGGAACACTTTGTTCATATTCCGAATTAACATCATCAGAATGATCCAAAAGATTAACAATAGTTTCTAATTTGAAAATTTCAGCATACTCAAAACCATCATTAAAATCAAGTGGTGCACCTTTCTCATGCACATGTCTCTCAACAAGAGCATCTTGGACCTCCACCTCAAAAAAGTGGGTTATCATAAGGTATCTCTGCTTCCATCTCAAAGAGTGGATTATCAAGAACTTGAAAGTTACTTTCAACTTCTTATTTAGGCCAATCTTCCCACTGATCTAACTCTCCTTCATAAGGATTCTATGAGTTATTTTCTTCAAGAAGGCTCAAGTACTCTTCCTCTACAGTTTCTCTTGAAAATTCAGCTTCATCATCATTTGTTTTTGGTTCTAACTTCTTTTCTGACTCTTATATTGTGACTTCCAATTCTTCCTCTAACAAGTTCACTTCTTTATTCTTGCACCAGTGGCTGGGCTCCCAAGTTCCTTTGCATAAAAGCAAAGATTTCTTCTTCAGAGTTCATTCTTGCTGTCATCATTCTTCCTTGCAATTGAAAAGTTATGTTCATTGGAAGGAGATATCTTGGAATAAAGTTTGGTCTTTGGCATTGAAGACTTTAGCTTTGGCTTTCCTATGAACATTTCCCCCTTCTCCTCTTCCTTTCTTAACCTTCTTATGTAGTTTATAAGGTCCTTTTCGTTAGGATGTGCTATTTCAAGTAACTTCAAGAATTTCTCGAAGGAAACTTGATCTTTGAATTCATCAGGTAATTCTTGATACTGATCACTAATTTCGGTGGCCTCTCGTTCATAGTTCACCTTTTCCTTCTATATTCTTATCAAAATCTCTTGGATAGGATCTACATCTTCTTCCATGGATAAAAATTTAGGTCGTCAATCCATATTTTTCTCACTTTGCTAATCTTCTATAAGATAGACCACTGCTGAAACTTAAAACATGAAGATGTTGACACTGAAAAATTACCTCTAACACTCATCGGATGCAAGTTATTTTGCTTGGATGCATATAAAATGTATTTTTGCATCAATTGTTAGCTTCCAAATTGACATGCAAGTGCTGGTCACATACAACTCCTTGAAACAATGTTATGCAACTGAAGAATTTGCAACAACAGTTAGATTCCCAATAGGCTGGCAAGATAACCAACTCCGATATCATTGTAATAATCACCTTAGATTTTTTTTTTTGAAAAAATGATGTTAGCTTCAACTATAGATAAAAAGTATAGCAACTTCCTTTCCACTTTCTGATCACCTAGATCCTAAGATGGGCAAGGTGAGACCATACGATGTCCAAAATTACAATTACACCAAATCAGCAACTGAAAGTAAGGCACTAGCTGGGAAGCCAACCAATACCACATATCCAATGGAGTGCATAAATAGTAGTAAAGAAGTAAACATCCACTTTCTAGTGGGAATTACAAGGGCACATCCACTTATTCAGTGGAAAAGCTTATACAATATTGAAATGGAACTTCAAGCTTCTTCCACTTATCCATTGGTGAGCAAGTACCATACAGGAATAACAATGTCATGTCCCCGATTGGGACCTTTTTGCAACTGGGCGGGAAAGAGCATTTTTAAATGCTAAATTAAATTAATATTAAATTTAATAATAACAAAATATTTAATATTAAATAATAAATTTAAATAATTGATAAATAATATTTGAATTTTATGTTCTGGCTGACACCCTTGTGCTGGCGCTAAATATTAATGTTGAATTTAATTTTGTGAAGCTGACCTTTGTTGGCATTGAGTATTTGAGTTGGGTCGATCCCCTGGATGAGGCATCAATTGGAAATTTGGAAACGTTCTTTGGCTTCTATAGGGACGGAAACCCCTGTAAGGCGGCAACCGGATGGGACAAAACCCTCACCCAGGCATCAGGTATTCGTGACTTTGCTATTAGTTAATACATTCCAGTTGCTCTTGGTTCAACTGATCCTACAACGAGCTCAAAGGAGGGCGATAAGGACATAAGCGTTTGGCATCCTTTGAGGGATTGTGACAGCAATCATCAATGGGTTCAGTCGCCATCAAGAAAGAGATCGGGGCAGCGGGTTTGAGACTTTCGAACTACCATTGGCGTTGGCGGATATCTCCATACAAGCCACAAAACGCATCTCCATGGACTCTCGTGGGTACTGTCACCTCAACTTTGGAACTAGGAGGCGCCATCTTGGGTGTCGATTATATCGACAGTCATCATCAAGTGACCCACACTCCAGTGGATATTGAGCAATTATAATCATTGAGTCTACATTCGTGACTCCAACATATTCTAAATGTGTTACTATGTAAGAGTTGTTGAACAGTCTGGATAACTGAGAGGGGGGCTGAATTAGTTATTATAAAACAATTTTCTTGACTTTAATTAATTCAGAGCATACTTAAATCAATCAGATAATAATCTAACAGATATGAACATGAAAACACACAACACCATGCACAATGAACACTAGAATTTACGTGGAAACCCAAGAAGGGAAAAACCATGAAGAATGCTAATTCTCAATTATAAAACACCAGTTAAGGTGATTTTTACAAGGGCTCACTGCCGGTGGGCTCACTGCCGGTGGGCTCACTGCCAAAAGAGAAAGGCTCACTGCCAACAGAAAATGGCTCACTACCAGAAGAATGATGAAAGGGAATCCATCGTTGAAATAACTGTCACCGACGATGACACCAAATAGAATCTCACTATCTCCTTCCTCTGGTCATACACTTTCGCATACTTCACAATGTCTGAATTTTCAAATTCACATTCATCACACTTGCTTTTATCGAACTGAATCAACTTTTACTTATACCATTCCATGCTTTCATAGTCTCCTAAGTTGGCCAAACACAATTTGAATTAGGTCACCACAAAACATTCCCATGATGGAAAGGAATGAAACGTGGACCAATCAGAACCTCCTCATTCAAATCAACACGTTACATATTAATCATGATATCCGAAACCAAAGAATAGAATATACACGTTACAATGTAAACAATGTTCCAGAGCACATTAACCAATTTCCAGATCGGTCCGAACCCACAAGAATGTATCTCATTATGTTGCAAAATGAATAGGACCAGGACAAACATGACCAAAGATAGATCATCACAGCACAACATCCAGAACATGCCAAACTGGATCACCAAAGTGTTAAAACCGAACCTTAATCAATCAACCAAGATATGTTGACATCAATGACAACCATTAATGACAACAATCAACAACATCACATTCCAACAATCTCCACCTTTGTCATTGATGGCAACATCCATCAACAACAAACCAAACAACTCAATGTCAGGATCAACAACATCAACATCATCAATAGCATCAAGGACCTTATTTTCTTCTCTCCCTTTGACATCAACGACAAAGGACAAAAACTCCCCCTGAAAAACTTACTCTGCTCCCCCTATGAGGAAGCCACCCAACATTGATCTAGATAAGAGTGAGCATATAATGCCATGGACCAATACACACCCTGGTGCAAATTATTGTAGACTAGGAGGTGACAGAACCCCTAACTTCTGTCGGAGATACTCTAAAGTATCTTTGCTCAACGGTTTTGTGAAAATATCTGCAATCTACTCTTTAGTAGGTACATATTCAAGTCTGACCTCATTGTCCAATACCTTCTCTCTCAAGAAATGATATCTAATGGATATATGTTTCGTTCTAGAGTGTTGTACCAGATTCTTGGAAATGTTTATTGCACTGGTATTATCAGACATAATTGAGATCGGTTCATCAAATGATATGCCAATGTCCTTCAGCGTTTGTTTCATCCACAGTACCTGAGTGCAACATGAGGATGCTTCAATGTATTCAACTTCAGCAGTAGAATCTTGTTTCTTACTTGACCAAGCAACCAACCGAGAGCCAAGGAAATAAGCTCCACCACTTGTGCTCCGCCTATTATCAACACATCCAGCCCAATCAACATCAGTATAAGTTGTCAAAGTGAAATATGAGTCCTTTGGATACCATAACCCCATATCTTTTGTACCCTTCAAATATCTAAATTTTTTTTTTACTGCAACAACATGTGATTCCTTTGGTTCTTGCTGAAATCTAGCTGCTAGACAAACAACATACATAATGTCTGGTCTAGTAGTGGTCAAATATAACAATCCTCCAATCATTGACCTGTACATACTTGCATCTGCTTTAGGTGAATCATCTTCTTTTGTCAACTTGCATCCGGTAACAATAGGTGTACAAACCAGTTTGGAATTCTCTAATGCAACCTTCTTCAATAATTTTTTGGTATACTTGGATTGAGAAATGAAATTCCTTTGCTGTTCTGATTTACTTGCAGTCCAAGGAAGAAATTTAACTCACCTTTCATAGACATTTTGAATTCCTTATGCATTTCATTTGCAAATTTTTTGCACATATCATCATTTCCTCCAAAAATTATGTCATCAACATAAACCACAACAATCAACATTTGATCTGAGTGAATTCTGTAGTATAAATTACTATCAACAGATCCCTTTTGAAATCCTTGTCCAATCAAGTACTTGTCTAATCTGCCATACTAGGCTCTAGGTGCCTGCTTCAATCCGTATAAAGCTTTCTTCAACCTACAAACAACATCCAGGTCACTTCTGGACTTAAATCCCTCCAGTTGCTCAATGTAGACTTCTTCCTTCTGTACTCCATTCAAGAATGTTGATTTTACATCCATTTGATAGACCTTGAAATCCTTAAAAGTTGCAAAAGCTAAGAATATCCGGGTCGCTTCCATTTGGGCAACAGGGGCATATGTCTCTTCAAAATCAATACCTTCGACCAAAGTGTAACCTTTGCAAACCAATCTTGCCTTGTTTCTCATTACCTTTCCGTTTTTTGTCCAGCTTGTTTCGGAATACCCACTTTTTTCCAATTACATTTTTGTCTGCCGGTCTGGGCACAAGTTCCCAAGTCTGATTTTTCTCTATTTGTTCAAGCTCTTTTTTCATTGCCTTCATCCAATTCTGATCATTGCATGCTTCTTCCATAGTCTTTGGCTTAGTTTCCAAGAGTAAACACAATAATACTTGCTCTTGAGTTGCTTTGCTTCTTGTGATGATTCCCTAATTCTTATCTCCAATAATTTGGTTTTCTGAGTGGTTTCTCTGTACATACTTTGGGGTTTTAGTTGTAGTTGCCGAAGCCTCCTTTGTCTCTTCTTCTTCTTTCTTATCCTTTTCTCCTTTGTCATCTAAGTCATCTGATTCATATTCAATATGTCTGTCAGGATTTCTTTGAATATCTTCATCTACTTTCACATTCGCACTTTCAACTATCTTGTTCAGTCTCTTGTTGTAACAGCGGTATGCTTCGCTTCTTGTAGAGTAACCCAAAAATATGCCTTCATCAGCTCTATTGTCGAACTTTCCAAGAATGTCCTCATCTCTTCAGATGTAGCATTTGCTTCCAAAATTTTTGAAGTACTTTACTATGGGAGCTCGTCCATGCCATAGCTCATATGATGTCTTTCCATACCTCCTCCGGAATAGTACTCTGTTAAGAGTGTATACTGTTGTGTGTATCGCTTCTCTCCAGTAGACCTATGGTAAACCTGCTTCATTGATCATTGTTCTAGCTACTTCTTGAACTGTCTGATTCATTCTTTCCACTACACCATTCTGTTGTGGTGTTCTAGGGGCAGATAACTGTCTTTTAATGCCATGTTTTTCACAGAATTTGTTGAATTCATCAGAAGTAAACTCTCCTCCTCTATCAGATCTTAAACACTTGATTCTTCTGTCAACTTCATTCTCAACTCTTGCCTTGAAAATCTTGAATTTTTCTAAAGCCTTTGATTTTTCTCTTAAAAATGCAACCTAGGTTAATCTGGAATAATCATCTACTAAAAGCATGAAATATCTCTCACCTTGTAAGCTTCTTGTTTTGGTCGGACCACATAGGTCAGTGTGTACAAGGTCCAACAAACCGGTAGATGATCGTTCTTTTCTTCAGAATGTTTCTCTGGTTTGCTTTCCTTCTTGACATCCTTTGCAGATAGTGCTATCTGGTTTGGTCAGTCTTGGCAAATCTCCGACTGCTCTTTTTGAACTTATCCTTACCAAATTGTCGAAGTTGATGTGACACATCCTCCGGTGCCAAAGCCAACCGTCATTGGACTGAGATAATAAGCATCTTTTTGTAGTTCCTTCCAGTTGATACATATTCCCACTTGTTCTTTTTCCAGCTCCAATAACAGTTTCGGATCTCACAACCATTGTCCTGAAACACCACATTATAGCTATTTTCGCACATCTGTCTAACACTCAAAAGATTATGATATAAACCCTTCACATAGTAAACATTGTCAGTGTTATGTTTTCCATCAAAGGTAATAGAACCAATTCCAACAATTTGTGTCGTTTTATCATCTCCAAATCTAATAGAACCTCCATCATATTTCTCAAGCTTCACAAACTTACTTTTATCACCGGTCATATGATCCAAACATCCACTGTCAATCAGCCATTCATCTTTGTTTCTTTTAACAAATAATGCAGCTTCAGTGTTATCATTAGATTTCAAACAAATATTAGAGATATCAAATCTAGGTTCATCCTTTTCCACCAAAAACAAACAATCCTCACGATTTGATTCATCATCTGAAATGTCGACATTCTCATTAACATAATAGGCCTTCTTATTGATCTTTTAAAACTTTTTCCTTGTTCCTTTTTCCAGACACTTAGTTGCTAAATGACCAATCTTTCCACATCTAAAGCATTTAAGAGGCAACATACCTTTGTATGTGCCGGTACCTTTCTTCAATTTCTTTGTGAAGTTCATTTGAACTTCCATCATCCGGATCTTCTTCTGTCTTTGTGGCTTTGAAGGTTGTTTCAGATTTCTCCTTTTCTTTTCCAAATTTTCTCATCTCAAACGCGGTTAAGGTGCCAAATAGTTGCTCTCTGGTGAATTTTTTTGGATCATAAACTTCCTCAATAGCTGAGATCTTGTCACTGTAGCTCTTCGATAGAGTCATTAGAATCTTCTCCATTACATCTTCATCTGTCAGAGTGCCTCCTTGATTTTTGACTTCATTTATTGCATTGTCAACTCTCTGAAAGTAGCTTGCTATATCCTCACCATCTTCCATCCTCAAGTTTTCATATTTGCGCTTAGCTGTCAACTTCTTTGATAATTTGACTCTATCATTTCCTTCATAGATTTCTTTCAACTTTTCCCAAACTTCATAAGCAGTGCCCAATGAAATAACTTTTGTTTACTCAGTCTTTAGACAAAGCACTAAAGGTTGCATACCTTGCCTTTTCATTTTTTTCATAGGCTGAAATCTCATCCGCAGAACTAGGACCACTTGCCGGTTCAACATATTGTCTCAACAACTTTCCAAGTCTTGTAGCCTAGAGAGATCAGATAACCTCTCATCTGCACTTTCCAGAAGCTGTAGTCAGATCCATCAAACACAGGAATTGTCAGTTTGTGCGCCATCAGATCTACCCCAAGTGGTTAAACTCTTCTTCGAGGAACTAAAGCTCTAATACCAATTGTTGAACAGTCTGGATAATTGAGAGGGGGAGTGAATCAATTATTATAAAACAATTTTCTTGACTTTAATTAATCCGGAGCATACTTAAGTCAATCAGATAATAATCTAACATATATGAGCATGAAAGCACACAACAACACCATGCACAATGAACACCAGAATTTATGTGGAAACCCAAGAAGGGAAAAACCATAGAGAATACTAATTCTCAATTATAAAACACCGGTTAAGGTGATTTTTACAAGGGCTCATTGCCAAATTGCTCACTGCAGGTAAGGCTCACTGCTTGGCTATTACAGCCAAAGATAAAAAGGCTCACTGCCAAAAGAGAAAGGCTCTTTGCCAACAAAAAATGGCTCACTGCCAGAAGAATGATGAAAGGGAATCCACTGTTGAAATAATTGCCACCAACGATGACACCGGATAGAATCTCACTGTCTAGTGTCTCCGGTCATACACTTTTTCATACTTCACAATGTCTAAATTTTCAGATTCGCATTCATCACACTTGCTTTCATCAAACATAATCAACTTTTACTTATACCATTCCATACTTTCATAGTCTCCTAAGTCGGCCAAACACAATGTCTTCATAATCTCCTAAGTCGGCCAAACACAATTTGAATTAGGTCACCACAAAACATTCCCATGGTGGAAAGGAATGAAACGTGGACCACTCAGAACCTCCTCGCTCAAATCAACACGCTACATATTAATCATGATATCCAGAACCAAAGAATAGAATATACACGTTACAATGCAAACAATGTTCCGGAGCACATTAACCAATTTCCAGATCGGTCCGGACCCATAAGAATGTATCTCATTATGTTGCAAAATGAATAGGACCAAGACAAACACGACCAAAGATAGATCATCACAGCACAACATCCAGAGCACGCCAAACCGGATCACCAAAGCGTCAAAACCGAACATTAATCAATCAACCAAGATATGTTGACATCAATGACAACCATTAATGACAACAATCAACAACATCACATTCCAACAAGAGTAAGTACCGGGTTTCCAATTTGAGATCTGAGTATTGTGCTTCCCATATCAGTAATTTGGTATTACTGTGTGAAGTAAGGATCGGGAATATTACAAACAACTCTTGCACTTTTCTAGTGGTGAGTGATTATATTAAACCACTTATTAAGTGGGGTAAGTATCAACAATAAACATGAGCAACTCACTAGAGGTACTACCATCCAGTGTTACAATGTTAGCTCATACATAAATATGCTAAAATAGAGTTATATCCGCTGTTACAAAATATTGATAAAGACGAATATTGCTGATATGAAATTAAACAGTTGAAACACCCCCAAAGGTACCTCAAATCATAAATAAACCACCCATCTTGTAAATGACAACAATATACCTCAATGTTTGATGGATATTTTGCTGGTATAAGTCTGTAATTGCTCTATGAACATGCTGCAATAGGTCTGGGTAGCAAGCAATTGCTTAGAAAACTTCGTCAAATTATACCCAACACACAAACTAATAACACAAGCTAGAACAATGCTTCAAAATAGTTCCAACTCATGCCATATCTCACTAGAAGATAAATACATCAATCTAGAAATGGATTTCAGACATATGCAGGTTTCATATATTACTGAAAATAACAAGTACAAGGCCCTTTCAGTCAACCAAACTTCATTAAATGCCAAAACTCACTGCCAAAGTACTGGAAGAGGGTTTAACAGCCCTAGGTGCCACCAAACAACACAAAAATCATCTGAAAGTTATTAGAAAAGTCACTCCAAAATATCTACATTTAGAAAACAACAAAACCTCCATCATAAAATCCAAAATTTGAGATTGCTTGAATTCCAATAGTGATTTATGGATGAAATCACACCCAAACTAGCTAGGGGTTATCTTTCAAATTCGAAACTAGCAATCTGAAGAGAGTTTTCGTCCTCTAAAGATCAAGGAAGAACTCTTTGGTTCAATTCCAACAACATAAGAATATCATATCAATCAACATATGAGAAATGAGAGCCCCAAACCTCCTTTTATAGCTTTTTTGTTGCTTGTTTGAAAACACGTTTTTTGTTTTTTTGTTGCTTTTTCAAAAAAAAAACTTTTTGCTTTTCATTGTTTTTTTCGAAAAAAATGCTTTTGTGCCTTTTCAAATTAAATAATTCATTACATGCAAGAGACCCTTTATGCCTAGGCATGCACTTTTGACGGGAAAAAATCACTTTTAATAAAATATAACACTTAGCAAATATTCAAAATGTCGATAGAAAAACATACACAATTTAATCCAAAAGCTTGCACACAAATATTTTAACATTTAACATTATAAACCTAAATGTTATTTTAAAATACTCCTAAGTTGCGGAAAGCACTGCCAAGGCTTTTGAAACCAATTTTGAGCATGTCAAGATGTAACTAAAGCTGAGGGATGATGATAGGTGCCAACTCGAAGACTTTCTAAAAATAGACGTGCTCTCCAGGAAGTTTGGAGAACACCCCATGAGGCCAGAAACACTTTTGAAAGTGTCACTGCTATTCATAATAGCCATTGAATTTAACACCATAAATAGAATCCAAAAAAACACGAACCAACACACTCCAAGAACTTTGGAGTCCCCCCTTCTCTTACCAATCAACCTACAAGACTCGGGAACTGAGCTTAAAAGTCACAAATCAACTTGGTTCAAATTGGAGATATTACAACAAACTTTGTGAAATTGCAACAAGTTCATTTTATTGGCATTTTTGTAAGTAAACGAACCGACAAGTTCTTTTTGTTAGTGTTTTTGTAATAACTTCTCTGTATTTTTTTTTGAAAATATTATCAATTGAAATAGAGATGCAAATCAACTTCTTTCCCAATTTTTGATCACCCAGACCTAGATCCCATTGTGAGCAAGATAAGAGCATGCGTTGTTTTGGATTACAATTAAACCACGTTAGCAATTGAAAGGCACTAGGCGACAAGCCAACCAATACCACTTATCTAGTGGAGTGCACAAACAATATCGAAAATAATAACCATCCACTTATTTAGTGATTAAGTTTATAAATTATTTGAAGATGAAAAAACAATTTCTTCCACTTACCCAGTGGTGAGCTATTACAATAAAGCCACTTATTCAGTGGGGTAAGTATGAACAAATAAATCAAATCAACTCACTAGTGGTACTACCATCTAGTGTAAAAATGTAAATTCTTAGAAAGATAAATCTTTGGTGGTATAACCTTTCGAAGGGTTATAGGATTAGTCCATAAGCATCATAAACACTGAATAACTGCTGATAAGAATTACAATGCTGATACAAGTGCTGATATGAGAAATAATTGTTGAAAACACCCCAAAGGTATCCCAAATCATGAAATAACCACCCAGCTTGAAAATAACAACAATATACCTCAATGATTGATAGATATCTTGTTAGTTTAGGTCTGCAACACACTGAAATTAATGCTGCAACAGGTTTGGACAGCAACAAATGATCCAATGACTCACCAAATCACACCCAACTCTACATCATGACTAAAAACTGATGTATCTTCACTCAAACAGCTCTCAAACCACACCAAGTCACCTTACAAGAGAGATATTCAAAGTCTGGAAATGAATTAAGTCTTATACAGGTTTGAAATAGCAAGTACACTAGGTACAATGGCTTAGAAAACACAACTCCAACATACCCAACTCTCTAATAATGATCATGAACTATTGCCATCAGCTCCAAACACACCAAACAACATGAAATGTACTTGCAAGTCAGAAAAAATTAGTGAACAACAGTCCCCACATTGAAACATAGGTTGTGCAACCCAACAACTTAACTCTTCAAGTTGCCTTCAAAGATTCATCAACAAACTTTGCCAAAATGTTAAACAAATACTCCCAAAATATCAATTATTTAGAAAACATTAAATACCTCCATTATGAAACTGAAATGTCCCCTCTAGAGATAATTTTGTTTTTGTTCTAAATTACCAATTCCCAGATGACTAGATGATTTAGAGAGGGCCTTAGTTTGATTTAATCCCTGTGCTCAGCATTAATATCCCCTGCTGTTGCTGGTTGTTATCCCTCTTTCTTATTCACATTCCGTTCCTTCCATGCGTCCATCAGTGGTTGATCATTGGCTCCCAAAGTGTACCACAAATCTGCTACTCAGAAATATATATCTTGTATATCTCTTCGATGCCCCCTTGGAAAGGTTTTTGATCTCCCTATATATCTTTGAGGGGCTTGATATGAGGAGTCATGTCTCTTCCATCAACTAATTGTATCCATTGAGTATAGCGCTGCCTTTGAGGTTTGTTTTTGATTGCGGCCTTATTTACTTATCTAATTAACTTACTTAATCAGCATCGCTTTGCACTAAAGTATCGTTGCCTCTAGCCGGTTGCCTTCCACATTAGATTTAAGACTTCCTCTGAGTGTTTTTGGTATAGTTTGACCAATGATAATCACTATCTATTAGAAGCCATGATCACCAGATCATATGGAAACCGAATGAATTTGTCAACACCATACGTGATCCATCAGATTAATGTCTTCACCCTTTGCCTATGCAGCGACTGGATGTTGAAGCATGCAATGGTATTATATCGTCTAGACTCTATATTATGTTGTGCCTGAGGTAATCGATAGCGGTAGCTTTAAATATCCCCACAACCTTCGAAAAGACTCTCCAACTAATAAATCGAATTCCTTGACCATTAGTCACTCGTGGCGTGGGAATATAGCGCCTAGATGTAATATGCTTGGTGGCTCTTTGTTTCTAGTGTATTTTGTCTTTTGTTTGCTTGCAAATAGACTCCCCCGTTTTCCATTAAATTGTGGGAAATAAACGGCTTTAATAGAAGTGGTGATACCTGTAGTGATATCCTTCACGTCCCTTATACTAAGGCGGTCGTACGACGCAAGTCAACCTCACTGAATATATCAGCAATCTCCCGATTATTCTCATAGCGTTCAAGAATATAAATGATTCGCCTTGCCACCTGTTGATGCGTGTTTTGTGACACACCAAACATTAGAATAAAATGCCCAAAGACACCCTATCCTCTCTTGAAAAACCACCGCGTATGCTAAGATTGCAAGAAGATCATATGGCAATTCCAAGGTTCCTTATGTTAGGTCTTGATGTGTGGATAAGCTCAATGGTCGTTGTGATATGATGGTAATACAAAGGGACTTATGCTAGGCTTGTTCAATTCACAATGAAGGTCTAGACAATGAAGCTTTGTTGTTTGGGTCTAAAAAGAGATAAGGGTTCAAAAGTTCTAATCTACTCCCTAAGAATTCAAGAGACAGTATTGACTTAGTGAAACCAATAACAACACTTTGCTTCGCCACATTGGGGACAACTACTCAAAGTGAGTGCAATCTTCTAAGGGGTGTGCTTATGATTTTCACGTCATGAATAACTACCATCAAATCGAACAATATTTATCCAGACAAAAGTTAAGCATCCACAAGGTAAGCTCAGGCTAAGTTTACGCATTGAACGGAAATCATCCATTCAAAGAAAGTACGAGCAAAAGTTTCACCGTAAATCAATACTTATCAGATCTTAGATTCTTCTAACATACATGAAATAAAATCTAAACTATGATGGGGGATAAGAACCATGCAAACTCCAAAATAAGAAAAGTAACCACCATCAATTCGAACAATGCATTACTTATTACTTTGGCAAGCGTATGCAACAATTTACTTATCTTAACATGTTTTGCAACATGTTCCCATGCTTTACAAATGAGGGGTGAGCTCAATTTATAGGCTCCCCAATTACAATTCAATGGCCAAGATTGATTTAGGATCAACGGCCGAGATTACAAAATAAAACCCTAATTAGGGCTTGTCACAACTAACTCCTTCTCGACCAATGAGAAAATTACATTCGAGGACACTTGTCCTTTTTGCTAAGTATGAACCCACAATAAAATAGAAAGTTGTTGCGTGGTGGAGTATCAGGTTCATTGAACTTGGACATGCTGACTTGGAACAATTTGATTGGTCGAGGCACCACTTCAACAGGTTGGATGTCCTCGTTGGTCACTTTGTTCGTTTCTCCATGTTGTTGCCTTAGAATATTTTCCCTGCCGATGACTCTGTCCTTTGTGCTTGCTTCCTCCTAGCTTTGATCCTGGGTTCCTTTTGAGACTTTGATTTCTTCTTCTCACTTGTATTGGAAGTCTCGCCTTGGAGCACATGTTTAGACTTGAAGTTTTTAAGGTTTTCTTTGAAATTCCCGCAAGCGCCTTGAGTTGGATTGGTGTTATTCCTTTGGATTTCCTCTCTGAATTATCCAATTTGTGTAAAGAAATTATCTAAGCATGGAAATTTGTTTGGAACACTCTTCTTGTCACCATCTGATTTTGATTGGGGGCCTGTCTTTAATTCTTCAAGGGATGAAATCCTTCAAGTTGCCCTGGTTGCTTCAATAGGTTTGGGATTGTAGATGAAATCCCCCCAAGATGTCCGAATATTCTTTCAAGTGCCTTGAATTTGGAGAAGAATGCTTTTGTGCTTTCGCCACAATAGAGGAAATTGGAATTTTCTCTGTGAAGTATTTCCCATACTTAGCCAAATTTTGGCTATTCAAGTTCATTTTGTAACACCTTCACGCGGACCACTACTTAGCCAAGATTTTGGCCATCCCTATGCTCAAATGAACTTTGCCTGTGGATTCGCCTTCAATTCTGAATTTGGGCTTGTGCTATGTAGACAAATTCCATCCTTGGACAAGGATTTTATTTACTTCCTCTTTACTTTTCCTCTTTATTCCTCTTGTTTTCCTTCCAACACTTAGTCAATTTTCTGAATTTTTCTCCTTGGGCAGACTTTAATATGTGCATGCCATCCACTCTTCATGCCAAAGTCGGACTTTGCATCATACTTGCCATTGTGCTTGAATGTTAGGACATGCCTTCTTTAAGCAAAGTCGGACTTTACTCATGTTTGGACAATCATTTCTTGGGCAAGGTTGGACTTTCCATTGGTTTGGACATCTTTCTTTCTAGCCAAGTCAGACTTTATTCATCTTATGCCGAGGCAAACTTTGCTAACACTTTAAACATTTTTCTCCCTTGGCCAAAGTCGGACTTTGAAGTGGTTTGGACATCCTTCCCTTGGGCAGAGTCGGACTTCATCCTGCTTAAGACATTCCACACCTAGGCAAGGTCGTACTTTTAAGTGCTTGTGCCATCTCATCTTCAAGTGGGTCGGACTTTTCCTTGTCTTAGACATGGCGCTACCTTCAACACTTAACCAAATTTTGCCAATACTTAGCCAATTTCATGAAATTTCCTTCCCAAGGCATCCATACTTAGTCATATTTTTGAATTTTCCTTCCTCTTGGCTGGGCGAACTTCATGAACCTCATGCTGTGCCTTCTTTGGCTTGGGAGGACTTTCCTTCCATCTTGCCATAAGGTTGGGCGGACTTTGTGGCTAGTTAGACATTCTCATGGCGGACTTTATGAATTCCTTTCCACTTCATAGTGGACTTCCAAGGTTTCCTTCCATTTCGAAGATACAAGGTAGGGTGGACTTCCAAGATGCTTTTCCATTTCTCCTTCCGAGTGCTGGCAGACTTTCTTCTAGGCTTTCCATTTCCTATTCTACTTCCTCCAAGTGGACTTTATTTGTGCTTGACATTGAGTATGGCAGACTTCATGGATGTTTTGACATTGCTTTTCCTTGAGTATGGCAGACTTCATGATGATTATTCCATGAATTTCCTGCTGCCAATCTTGTCTACTTCTGGATCACCAAGCCCTTGCCATGTGATTTTTCCTTGATTTTCTTAATTTTTGCTTGATTTTCCATGATTTTTACTTCTGTTGGCCTGAATTTTTTATTCTAAAAATGGAAATGTTGACTCCATGACCCGGGTTGACTTTCCAAAAATAGAAATTTCTAAAAATAGAAAGTGTCAGAATTGACTGAAAGCAATGGCAATCCTCGTCCTCCAGACCTCCGGAGCACTTTGATGATGTGTATGCACTATTCCAGGCTTGGATTCTCAACTTGGTTCGGATGACTCTTCAAAATTTTAACTCCTCATCGTAAAGGAAACATGCTGATTAGCAGTTGCGATGCCAAGGCGAAAACTAAAAGGGAAAAAACAAAGGGTCCCCCCCATTTGCAATGGGGTGATGTGTGAAAAGGTCACAACACCACCTCTACGTTGTTATTCATTTGATAAATCTGATGAGTTCCAATATAAATGTTTGACCAGATATGTCTGGGCTCTCTTTCGCATAAGCGCATGCTAATTAAATTATTCGATCCTTAGCAAGGCTACTCCATGTAATTTTATATTTGATATTATTTTATTAATTTTATATATTTTAATATGTATTTAATATTTATACTTTAATATTTATAATATAATAATTATAATTATAATATTGCCTTTGACAATTATAATTATAACGATATCAAATAGTTAGTAATTTTAAATATACTTTTTATCTAATCGTCACAATTTCAGGGACATGACAGTGCTCCCCTCCCAAATTTGCTTGTCCTCAAGCAACTTATAACTCTTTTCCTTAATGTTCTTAATCTCTTGATATTCTTCTCTGGTATACCTGTCTTATCCTGGGAAAAGATCGTAACATCTTGTTACACTTAATCTCTTTCCAAGCCTTTTGGATACCTCATTCTTAAGTATACCCAGCCTTATAATCCTAGAAAAGATTGTAACATTTTGTTGTACTTAATCTCTTTCTAGGCCTTCTAGATATCTTATTTTTAAGTGTATCCAGCCTTATAATCCTGGGAAAAGATTGTAACATCTCTTCCCAGGCCTTCTGGATACCTTATTTTAAGTGTATCCAGCCTCATAATCTCGGGAAAAGATTGTAACATCTCTTCCCAGGCCTTCTAGATACCTTATTTTTAAGTGTATCCAGCCTTATAATCCTGGAAGCGAGTTTCCACTTCACAGGCCTTATGGATACCCTATATTTTGGTGTATCCATCCTTAAGATCCTTGGAAGAACCTTGGCTTTGCCTAGGCCTTATGGATACCCTATTTGGGTATATCCATCCTAATTCTTATATGCATTCATCGTTGTAATGTAATATTACATATTATCCTTAAAGGATGTTCTTGCAAGGGAAATGACTTATTAAAAAAATATTACATACAATAGTTAGTTTATTTCTTGTTCTAGTCAAGGGTCATTATGATTTGCCCTTTTGGTAGGACTATCTCTCGTCTCTTCATTCAATGCTTCTTCTAATTTATGTATTTGTCCCTTCTTGCATTGGTGGTCTTGTCCCCAAGGTTCTTTGCATTTGAAACATAAACCTCTCTTTATTAATCCTTCCCTTCATTTGATTGCTTCCTTGTTATGGCATTGGTGTCCCATAATCCATGGTTCTTTGCAAAAGTAGCATGCTCTTTCTTTATTATCTCCTCTTTGTTGGTCTTCTTTGGGTTGTGACTTGAATGAGGGGTTCTTAGATTTTTCCTTTGAAGGCTGGATTCCACTTTCATGGCCCTTTGAATTGCCTCCCCCATAGTTTGTGGTTCTAATGTGTTTACTATGTTCTTAATTGGTTCCTTGAGTCCTTCAATGAATAGATAGGTAAGCCTTCTTTGGGATAGGTCGGTGACCATGACAACTAGCTTTTGAAATTCATTTGCAAATTCCTCCACTGTTCCATGTTGCCTAAGTTGGGTGAGTTCCTTAAAATACCACTTGGGATGCTTTTGATCGAATCTATTAATGATTTTTTGAGTGAATTCCCTATAGGTGACTATATTTTGATGGCCTTTGGTGATGAGTCCATGATACCACCAATCATGAGCTATCCTTGATAGGTGGAGGACAACAAATTTAATGGCATTCTCTTCAGTCATGGAGCCGAGGTATAGGTAAGTGTCAAGCTTTTGGATCCATGATTGTGCGGTGAACTTCTCGGAGTCGTCAAAATATGGCAAGGTCATCTTATTAATTCTTGATCTAAGGTTTTTGTCAGAATGGTTCTTTCTCCTATTTGGATTGGATTGGGTTTTGACTTCATAATATTCCTTGAATGGTATGAGTCTTTGTATTGTGGGGTCTAATTCAACATACATATGAGCAATGTCTTCAACACTATTTGTGTTTGGCTCTTCTACTTCTCCTATTACATTTTCTCTTGGAAGGAATGGAGGCATGGTTGGTCTCAGTGTAGAACTTTGGATTGAATTCTCATTTTCAGAATGGTTTGAATGTATTTCTCTCCTTGGAATGGTTCTTTCATGAGTATTATTGTTATTCATGTTTTGAAGAGCCTGGAGAATCAATTGATTGGTTTTCTCAAATTGTTCGTTGGTTTGTTCCATGAAGGTTCTAAGCTCTCGAGCCGACTATTCGGCCATAGTTCCCTTTCTGTGGTAGGTTTGCATTCACTTTTCTTCTACAGGTTGGCAGGAAAGATGCTTTGATACCATTGAAATGTCCCCTCTAGAGATAATTTTGTTTTTGTTCTAAATTACCAATTCCCAGACGAATAGATGATTTAGAGAGGGCCTTAGTTTGATTTAATCCCTGTGCTCAACATTAATATCCCCTGTTGTTGCTGGGTGTTATCCCTCTTTCTTATTCACATTTCGCTCCTTCCATGCATCCATCAGTGGTTGATCATTGGCTCCCAAAGTGTACCATAGATCTGCTACTTAGAAATATATATCCTGTATATCTCTTCGATGCCCCCTTGGAAAGGTTTTTGATCTCCCTATATATCCTTGAGGGGCTTGATATGAGGAGTCATGTCTCTTCCATCAACTAATTGTATCCATTGAGTATAGTGCTGCCTTTGAGGTTTGTTTTCTATTGCGGCCTTATTTACTTATTTAATTAACTTACTTAATCAGCATCGCTCTGCACTAAAGTATCGTTGCCTCTAGGTGGTTGCCTTCCACGTCAGACTTAAGACTTCCTTTGAGTGTTTTTGGTTGAGTTTGACCAATGATAATCACTATCTATTAGAAGCCATGATCACTAGATCATATGGAAACCGAATGAATCTGTCAACTCCATACATGATCCATCAGATTAATGTCGTCACCTTGTGCCTATGCAGCGACTAGACGTTGAAGCATGCAATGGTATTATGTTGTGCCTCAGGTAACCGATAGCGGTAGCTTTAAATATCCCTGCAACCTTCGAAAAGATTCTCCAACTAATAAATCGAATTCCTTGACCATCAGTCGACCTTGGCGTGGGAATATAGCACCCAGATGTAATATGCTTGGCGGCTCTTTGTTTCTAGTGTATTTTGTCTTTTGTCTGCTTGCAAATAGACTACCTTGTTTTCCATTGAATTGTGGGAAATAAACGGCTTTAATAGAAGTGGCAATACCTATAGCGATATCCTTCACGTCCCTTATACTAAGGCGGCCGTACGGCGCAAGTCAGCCTCACCGAATATATCAGCAATCTCTCGATTATTCTCATAGCATTCAAGAATATAAATGCTTCGCCTTGTCACCTCTACGTTGTTATTCATTTGATAAGTCTGGTGAGTTCCAATATAAATGTTTGACCAGATATTCCTGAACTCTCTTTCGCATAAGCGCATGCTAATTAAATTATTCGATCCTTAGCAAGGCTATTCCATGTAATCTTATATTTGATATTATTTTATTAATTTTATATATTTTAATATCTATTTAATATTTATAATATAATAATTATAATTATAATATTGTCTTTGACAATTATAATTATAACGATATCAAATAGTTAATAATTTTAAATATACTTTTTATCTAACCGTCACAATTTCAGGGACATGACAGTCCTCCCTATACAACAAATCAATATAGGAGGTTTGTATTTCCTTCTGTTTGATATTCTTTGCTGCAACAAATCATCAATTGAAACCTCATTCATGTAACGACCCAATTCTGCGTAAATTAAAATTTTCCAATTCTCACCTTATACATGTAAAGGTAACAAGTAACAAAGATGATACAATAAAATTTTTCCTTTCTTTATTGATAAATACGTACAAGTTACAATACGTTTCCACACGAATTCCATTTCCATTGCAAATACAAATCAGAGTTCAAAAGTAATACAATTACATACATAGCTCGTAAGCTTTTGCACAAATAGAAGTAAGAAGGTCTAGGAGTCCTTCCTTTCAAATCTTGGTACATCGGCCGCTTGTTGTGGAGGAGAAACATCACTCGGGCGCTTTTCCGCCAACCACGGACTTTATAATGCGGTCCCCCGCACGATCATTTTGCAATGAACGACCCTCCTTTCGAAGAAGAGATTGGTAGGGTATCCTTTAACAATTACCAACTGAGCATAGTGCTATGTCCTACACAACTAGAACCTTGCTATTTCACAATCTCAATCTAGTACTCGGATCACAATGAACTGACAGTGTAGTCTCAACTAACTCACGTCTATGTGGCAGTCGTACCTTTCACTACTTTGGCCAAAGTATTCTCATTCAGTACTTCGAATGAAGGTCATCTATCATAAACACTACTCAGGGCCGATTTGACTTAGGGCTAACTTACTCTACGCGTAGGCTATGTCTTTCAATGGGTTCAGTTTACCCCAGACTTCCTACCTCAAACAATTTACTGGAAATGAGTCTTTAAGCAAGTGTTTACTATCCTATCTCCTGTTTCCGGAAATCTTTATCCTAGGAGAGAAGCTTCCTAATGTTAACCTAATAACACAAGCTAGGAATACACTTTGTATTGACATCATTTCGTTCCTAGAAATTAATACATATTCTACGTATTCTCCATATACGGAGATCATACAAGTTTGAAACTCCAAACAATTGCATAACCGTTTAATACTACCAATCAATCATCACACACAAGAGACAGTCTTGTAATACAATGCATACAATTTCCTACTAATGCATATAATTAAATTGAATCCATTCTTTTCAAAACCCCAATTTCCTACTAAATCCTTCTTAACCACATTGAATATATTGAAATGCATCAAGCTATCTCCTTTAGCTACCTTGTCATTTCGTATCTTTTACCCTTGCATAAAATGAAGTCCCTTAAATCATTATGCAATAATAGATTATCAAACAACAAATGAATGCTAGGGACAATTTATTTATTTCACTTCAATGCAACCAGCAATTCTAAAGACAGTAAAAGAAGTCAGTTTTAAGCTATAATCTTTAATTAAGAAAACATGCCTGTATAAGCTCCTTTCCAATGTTCCTCTTATCAGTAGTCTTCTATTGTTGATCACAACAACAGTTTCCTCACTCAGAAATTCTCCACAGAAAGAATGCTATTGTTTTCTCACAGTAGTCTATGAAATACAACTGAGAATATTCAACTCTCCTCTCACTGAAACACTTTGAAACAGAATAATAACACAAACTCACAGCACTAGCTCTCAAATTGCAGTGTATAAACTCTCTAAAAACGCCACAGATAAGAAAGCAAAAGAATGTATTCGAATGAAGAATTGTGAAGTATTTATAGGCCGAATTAAAAACAGTTTCCCCATTTCTGGGCATGTAAATTGACAGATTGTCATGTTTACCAGGTCAAATTGTCACTTGTCATCCTATCAAACCCTCAGTCATGTTTCCCAAGATGATTCGACTTCTTTGGAGCCAGCAGTTGAAGAATATTTCAACTCTGCAAACAAAAACGCCACCTACAGGCACGTTTTGCTGCCAGGCGTATAAACTCAACATGATTTTATTGCTGCGTTCTAGGTCAAGCTTCAAATCGATACAACACAGAAGTTCGTTGCTATTTTCTTGGTTTCGAGCTTTGAAAACTTCTTCCTTCATTCCCAGCTGCGCAGGAGCTTCCGCCATTTCACGGGAAAGTTCATTTTCATTTTCCATTTGTTTTTCTAAAGTTCGAACTTTTCAAATATTTCCTTAAATGAAGTTCGCTTCTTTTTCAAATGTATTTTGAAATGTTAAATATTTCATACGGCTACCTTTTACATTTAAACTTCCAAAAAATATAAAATGCGAATTTCATCCTTCCATTAATAATACTTATTCTTTAAACATTGAAATTGTTTTCCATTATTTAAATTTTAATAATTTATATTTGCATATTTTACTTATAAATGTATTATTTCAAACATTAATATTTATTTATATATAAACGTATTTATATATAAATATATATTAATTTTAATATTAATACATTTAATTTATAAAATATACAAATATATTATTATTTATACATCCTTTATGTATTGATATATATATATTAATAATCACCTTATTAATATATATATATATATACATAAATATATATTTAAATCTTCTAGATAATAATACTTGAACATTATTTATATCAAAGATATTAGGCGGAATGTGTACGTGTAAACATGTCCACATATACTCCACGTATATACATATGTATGCGTATATACATGTCGATACATATGTACGAGCATATCCATTTGCTTAACGTACATACGTATTGATATGTCTATACATTTAGATATGTGTATACAGTGTATACATGTGTATACGTACCCATTCGACCTTTATCACATACCTTCTACTTCGTTCATTCACAGGGAGTCACAGTATAGTCTGACTGACATTTAATTAATCACATCATATAAAGCATAAGGAAGTAAAACAAACTCCTAAGCCTATGGATGACTTTTTCTAGACTAACTTATCTGACTTGGTTTCTCAGAACCTATACTGACGTGTGTGTATGCTCATTTGGTACTCGTTACTGCTTACCCGACCAAGTTCTTCCCCGAGTGATATTTCTCCTCTGCCTGGAGTATTGATCCTCTTTCCTGCACATCATGACACGACAACGGGAGTCATATGCTCAAAATGAAGCAGAATACATAAAACATTTCCAAAAGTTAGATTCTTCACAAATCAATAACCTTCTATTCTCCTTTATGCAGTATTTCACCCAGAATAACATCAAATGAAACAACATTCATATTGAAAACAAGGTACAAGCATCATTAATTCACCTCCAGAATTCTTATTTACTCTTATCTAGTAATGGTAAATTGTAACGTCACAATTTGGGATGTAACAATTCACCTTTCTTGCTAAAAGAGCAATAATCTTTTGCAAAAATTCAAAGAGGTCATTGAAATTTCGCTTGCTTTTACCATGTTTCCATTATACTGATTTGATAAAATCTAGGAAGTTAATGCTAACCTCCTCTGCATAAACTTTGGGAACCCCAACATGATAATCACAACTATGTTGTGTTGTACTGTCCAAACCACAAATGCAAGCAGAAAACAAGAAATGACAACTATTTGGCGCTTGAATTTCCACTCAATACACAATTTGGTTAGTTGAAATATACATCCTCTTAAGCTGAAAACATAAACTAACCTTTCCTAATGACTGAGTGGACTGAAAATGTGCATTCTCGCAGTTGTTCAAGTGTGAAATCAACGATATATAATCTAATTTTCTCCAAATTAGCACCTTGTAGATGGAACAACTGTAGGAAATCTGAATTTCTTTAGAAAATATAGGAAATCTGAATATTCCATCAGCTGAAGATACCTTCCAAAAATCATCAATGTTGACTGGTATAATCACCCCTTTCAATAACAATAACTTACCAACATTTTCTCTTGAATCTATGACACCAAATTGAGCATGATTGCAGATGTACAAGGTTGAAAACCATAAATCACAACCTGATTTTTCTAAAATGAGCAAACTGGAATTAAGATTACAATTGCCAAAATGAATTATTCTCATTTGCATAAATGATGGAAGCAATAGACTAATGAAAATTGCATTTACTACAACTAAAATTTTATCACAATCAATCACCAACTGAAATGTATTGTTTTCCTCCATCATAAGTCACTGGCATAACACTTGAAAGAACTCAAATGTAACTTCTTGGTGACTGGACTGTATCAAAGCAGTAGGATTAAAGAAGTAATTCAGCCTTGTAGATCTTTGTAAAATCACCTCTTTGTCACTACTAATCTCTAACACCATCAACTGATATTCTCTTGCATGAAAACTGGATACTAAGGCAACATAATCATTATATTGCCTCCTCAAAATGTTGCTTAAAACCTCCCTCCAATCCACTTGTATGAACACAAATGGACTCATAAGGTGGCTGTATGGAAAGGGTATACAACCATTGTATACTTCTCCCATCATCATTAGTCACCAATAACCCACGTTGATAATCTTGGGCTTAGATACTCACCCAAAAAGTAGGTCCACCATGTTGATGCTGCGCTACTTTGATCTTCATGTGGATTTCATCCAGAGTGCATTTGATGATGTTTGGAGTTCCGACATTAAGGCACTTCACCCCATCAAAACCTCCAAGTCATAATAATACTCCTCTCCTTGTGCTGAATCCACAAGGTCAACCATCATACGTGATGATCCAATCCGTTATGATCCACCATAGGAAGCAAACCATCAATGATCTTGGGCGATCCCATAAGAAAATCAATTGGTACCACCTCATGACTGAACACCACACCTGGATCCCATATCTTATTATTATCATTGCTTGTGCTATAAGAATTAGGAATTGCTCCATCATCCAACTCAAAGAGTGGATTATCAAAAGATGACTTAACATCCATCTCAAATAGTGGGTTATCAACAAGTTGTAGATTAATTTCATCCTCTAGCTCAAACCAATCTTCCTGCTGATCTAAACTTTCATTTTCTGATTTCTTGGAAAAGTGTTATTGATCAAAATCCTCCTGGATGCTATCAAGTTCTTCAATCACTTGTCTGATTTCTTTAGCCCTTTCTTCATTTTCTTGCTCTTTGAATTGTTTGGCAACATAAAGCTGATTCTCTGCTTCTAAAAGTGTTTTTTGGACACTCTCTAATGTAAGATTTGTGGAATTGAGCTCAATGGTGAGCTCACTAACTTCCTTCTCTTTTCCTCCAAATGTATCAAGAGTCTCTTCTGCAAACTTGAAGATATGATCCCTGTCCGAAAGTAAGTGTAGATAATCTAACTTCATTTTTTCCAAAGAATTTTTAATCGTTTGCAACTTTGCAAGAGTGGCTCCTCCTTCAATGCCTCCCTGTCTCTTCTTAAGTTGGGCCTTACAAATGAGGTCTTAAATAGATCTGCATGTGTCATCAACTCTTGACAAAACTTGAACCACTTCCTCTTATATGATGGATAACTGGTTCTTCAATCCTTGCAAATATTTAGGCCTTGGATCCAAATCAGCAAAGTCACTTGGCTCATCACACAATAAGGGCTTATGTGTTTCATCTTCAATTTTTGAATAAGCTTCACTTTCAAATTGTTCTGAATCAAAAAAACTTTTGATAGAACCCAAATCAGCTCTCTCATCATTAAAGAGATGTATGTGCTTGTTGCTAGTTGTTGATTTGAAAGCAACATCCTCAAACTCAACATTCTCAATTCGAACCATCCTTATTTCAGCCTTCCCTTCTGTAACTGGTGCTTCACATGGTCCTTCTTCAATTACTTTTCCAATGGTATCATCATGGGAATAAATTCCTTCAAAAAGATCATTTTGGAGATCAGCAATACATACCTTTGAATTGATCCTTCATTTTCAAGCTCCTTTTTTTTTTCATGCTCTACATCATAATTTCTTCCTCCACCTCAATCGGAAAATAAGGTTTAAATTTATCTTCACATTGGTTGACAACCTGTTCAACCAAACTATGAGCAGCTGTAGAAGTAATTTGTTCTTGCCTCAATCCAACCAACAAAGTAGGTAAGAGTGATTGGGAAATTTCGTCACTCATTCACAGTCAAAGTCATGACGGCTTGCATGGAAGATATGACTTTCCTTGCATGATTCTCATTAACATCACCCATGAAAAGATGAAACATTTCAATAATAGGATCCTCACAACCAAGATCTAACATGATAACACAAGATCTGATTTTTGCAACCATTTCCAAGCTTTTTACCCTCTTAGCAAAAGAAGGATTCTCTATATGACCCAAGATTTGAAAACTTCCCACAATAACTTGAAATTCCTCCATAATATTGCTATCATAAGGGTCTTGAGGAGCTGTTATTCTCATAATTTCATTGACACAAAAAGCAACTGCAAGTCTACCTCCTGATCTTGTTGTCTCAAGAGCTTTGACTTAACTAAATATTTCATTGCAGGAACCACAACATCCTTTATCTCCATAGAATCAAATTGGGCTATCTTTGCAAAGCAACTTTCAATTGTATCCAGGATGCATAGTAGTTCATCCTTAGGTAGAGGCAAGTATTTAAGTCTCTTCCCTACTCTATAAAGTTTCTTTCCCAATTGTTCATCATTACTTGAGTCCGTGATTCACAATCTTTGACAACACCTTGAATGTTGAATCCCTTTAGAAACTTAAAGCCACATAAATATGGTAAACAATTGCTGAACCAATGCTATGCATTGTAGAAACTGCAACAAGGGTTAGCTTCCCAATAGGCTGGCAAGATCTTCTGCTTTGATACCACTATAATAACCACCCTTGATTTCTTTTTTTTTGAAAATATTATCAACTGACATAGAGATGCAAATCAACTTCCTTCCCACTTTCTGATCACCTAGATCTCAGTATGGGCAAGGTGAGAGTGTCCCTTGGCCTTGTACCCTTGTCCCCGTACCCGAAACATTTTGGGGCCTCTGGGACAGCCAGGAAATGTCTCCTCCCCGTTCCTTTTCTTTGCAAAATTTAGGAAATGTCCTCGATACTTGGATGAAACGTGCAGAGTACGTACAAAATGGCTAGCCGTCCCCTATGACCTAGCGCACAATTGGATGCCCTTTTAAAAAAAAACACACACTTTTTTAAATGAAAAAAAGGGGTGGGTGGGTCCACAAGGACCCCCACACCCCTTTAAACATTATCTGAACCTAATTTATCCATCAAAACACCAAAAGAGAAAAAAATTCATTCATTTTAACATTTGCAAACAAAGAGAAGTGCAACAAGAGAAGAGCAACAAGTGGTCAAGGAGAGAACAACAGTTCAAAGAGGAGACTAGGGCATAAATTCCACTACACGAGGTAAGTTATTCATTTTACATTTGTATTTGCAATTTTTCAAGTTTATCAACAAATAGGGAGGGCATTGTGAGTTTTTTTTATTTGAACTTGCAGCTCTCTTTGAAATCAGAAATTCTTATAAAAAAAAAATCATGAGTAGCAGTGGGAGTAGTGATAGTGAGGATGTTGAAGTTCAAATACAAGAAAGAAATAGACCTAGAACTATGGTAGCCATTGGGGGGTCTTCAGAGAGTGGGAGTGTAGCAGGGCCAGCAAGTTCAAACCCTTTTGATTGTCCTTCCCAACTCCTCAA
This sequence comes from Sequoia sempervirens, assembly GCA_007258455.2. Lineage (NCBI taxonomy): Eukaryota > Viridiplantae > Streptophyta > Pinopsida > Cupressales > Cupressaceae > Sequoia > Sequoia sempervirens. The sequence goes on from VDFB02097167.1 coordinate 77,453, forward strand.
AACCTATGCAAAAGGTCCATTTAACCCCAAAAAACCTCTATTATAATTTCCATCAAGAGTTGATAAAAATAAGAAAAAAAATTCAGGAGGTAGTAGAGTATGGGAGTGCCATTTGTGCTACAAACAATATAGGGGCAGCTATACGAGAGTTTATTGCCATCTTTTGTGGATAGGTGGTCAAGGGGTGAAAGGTTGTAAAACAATAACTCAAGCTGAGAAAATTGAGGCAACTAGATTGCATATGAAGGGGGAGGCATTAAGTAAAGGGATTCCAATGGAGAGTTCGCAGCCTAGTGTGTCAATGCCTACAAGATCAGTGGATGTTGCTTCTCATGTGGGAGAGGGTTCTACTACTAGGGGAAATAAGAGAAGTGCTAATGTTGCAGATTTGTTTAACATACAATCACGAGATGTGGCTGAATCCTCTATTGCTAAGTTTTTTTATGCTCATGCCATACCATTTCATGTCTCACATTCACCATATTTTAAACAAATGTTCAAAGATGTTCAAGCTGCTGGTCCCTCATTTGTTCCATCTTGAGAAACTAAGCTACACACCACCCTTCTTGATAGAGAGTACTCCAAGGTGAGTATTTTGATGGAAGATATGAGACTAACATGGATAAGGGATGGATGCTCCATAATCATGGATGGGTGGACCGATATCAAACATCTATCACTCATCAATATTATTGTCACTAGTTCAGCAGGCTCTTATTTTCTTAGAGCTATAGATTGTTAGGGGAAAAGGAAGGATACAACCTTCCAATTTTAGATTTTGAGAGATGCCATAGAGGAGGTTGGAGCTTCTAATTGTTAAATTTATTTGAACAGATTATATGCACGGAAAATAATTCAAAATCAGACAAAATAACACAGCATATACCCTGGGAAAACCCTCCTCTTGAGGGAGAAAAACCCAGCAACAAAGATCTCTCTTATATTTGATGTAACAGTGGCAATTTTACACATTACAAAGAGGTCTAACACAAGACCGATATACAGCACCTGGCAATATGGAATGACAGATGACAACCTGCTAAATCACACCTGGCAAAGACTGAACACAGATTTGGCTATGTTCGCTTTGCACTGGATGGTCTTCAATCTGTGTTAGCTCAACACTGTGTAATATTCACACTGAGTAAAGTCTTGGCGCTGAATGTGTTCGCCCTGTATCTTGAATTCGCACCTTGCTTATTAGATAAATTCGCACTTGAACATCAGATAAATTTGCACTTGAAGAACTGATATATTCGCACTTGATGAACTGATATATTCGCACTTGATGTGAATAACCAAACTCTGCTAGATGGATTACAATGGACGAATCAAGGTGTATATATACAAATTAATGGAGAGACAAATCCTTTATGTCGGCCTCTTAAGAAATCGCTTATCTTCTTAATGAAAGTCGGCTTTGAAATATATTAAATATCCTCTAATAAAGATCAATTCGAATTCTTTCATGTCGGCCATAATATGAAATGAGTATAAAACAAAACAATGAATATAAATTGAATAGCAAACGGCTATCATTCAATTTATGTCTCCACGAAAGAGCTGAGCTGGAAGGAACTATCGAAGCTGCTATAACATTAACGCTCCCTCTCAGCTAGGGAGAGAATTTTCAGCTGCATAATACGAATCTTCTCCATATGAGGTTCATCTGCCATCATTGCCTGCAATTAGATATAAGGAGAGAAATATCACCTCAATGTGATATTTGATATCATCTCGATATCAACCATCAAATGGTAAGTACTAGTGTTCATCACTTGCGTGATGTTGTCACCTCAACGTGACTTTCACCATGGCTCTCCCAGAGGGTGAAACACAAGTACAAGAAGATCATCACAGACTCTCTCACGTGATGTTGTCATGGAGTCACACACATGACATCCACCATGACTCAGCTCAGAGGGTGGAAACAAGGGCTTTCACCTCAAATTCTTCCGTCACAGAAGAAAGTGCAATAGTAAGTTCAAGTGTTCATCACTTGCGTGATGTTGTCACCTCAACGTGACTTTCACCATGACTCTCTTAGAGGGTGAAACGCAAGTACAACATATGTCATGGAGTCGCACACATGACATCCACCATGACTCAGCTCAGAGGGTGGAAACAAGGGCTTTCACCTCAAATTCTTCCATCACAGAAGAAAATGCATTAAGAAGGCTCACTGATACTGAGACTCATACTCAATCAAGGTTGGATTCTCCACCATACCAAGCTTATCTGGAAGTATACAAACTTTATCTGGCGAGAGGCTTGGTGAGAATATTGCCGTCCCGCTCATCGATGCTAATGTACCTCAAACTGTCTGACCTTCGCGGTACCATGTCTCGATATAGTGGTACTTGATCTCAACATGCTTGGATGCGTCATGAAACACAGGATTGAAGCTTCACACAACTCTGATTATCACAATGAATAATAGTAGGCTCTTTGATTGTCCAAACAATCCGGAAGGAGCTTACGAAGCCACACTGCTTCGAGTTGCCATGCAAGCTGCAATGTACTCAACCTCTGCGTACTCAATGCTACAGAAGACTGCTTCTGCTGCACCAGGAAATCATAGCAGAACCCAAACTGACCTTGCCCGAGTGCTCTTAGTCTGTGACACAACACTAATCAGAATCGGTAAAACCAAGTAACTCAAGTCCAAAAGTGCTTCAGTTTATATCAACCCGTGCCTCGCAAGTATCTCTCAGGATGTTTAGCTGCAACAAGATGTATCTGTCGGATCACACATAAAGCTTTAAGTGCACTCACTTGCATAGCAAATATCAGGTCTAGTGTTAACTAGATACATCAAGGATCCAATCAGCTGTCTGTACAACGTAGGATCCACCAAATCTGAACTAGCTGCAGCCTCCTTCAATTTATGAAGATTGGTCTCCATAGGAGTAGACATGGATTTGCAATCCATCATGCCAAATCTCTTAAGTATATCAATGGTGTACTTCCCTTGATTTAAAATCATACCATCTGACTTCTGCCAGACTTCTAAACCAAGGAAGTAATGCATGAGCCCAAGGTCCTTCATCTCAAATTCAGAAGTTAAATCCTTCTTACATTCAAGAATCAGGTGATCTTCTCCAGTGAGGATTAGATCATCAACATATAAAACCAAAATTAATGCATCACCATTGATTACCTTGAAGTAGAGATTTGAATCAGCATCATTCTTCAAGAAACCCAAGCTTGATAGATATTGATCAATCCTTTCGTACCATGCACGAGGAGCCTGCTTAAGACCATACAAGGCCTTCTTCAGCTTGCAAACATGAGACTCCTTCCCATGAATCTCAAATCCATCGGTTGCTCTATGTAAACCTCTTCCTCAATCACTCCATTGAGAAAGGCTGTCTTCACATCCATCGGTGAATCTTCCATCCTCTAGATGCAGCAATAGCAATGATGGTTCTGACAGAAGTGTAGCGAGCCACAGGAGCAAAAGTCTCATCATAATCAACTCCCTCTTTCTGAGAAAACCCACGAGCCACAAATCTTGCCTTGTACTTCTCAATGCTTCCATCTGCAAGCATGCTTAATTTTGAATAGCCATTTAGAAGATACCACAGACTTGCCCTCGGGTCTAGGAACATATCCCAAACATCATTTTTAAGAATTGACTGATACTCCTCTGTCATAGCATCTCTCCAAACTTGAAGACTAGATGCTTCCTCAACACAGGTAGGCTCGGATTCTATAATCGGTCATCAAGGCAACATAACTGGAGAACTTATGTGGCCTTTTGCTTTCTCTGAATGTGCCTCTAGGAGCTGCAAAGCTTTCAACCTCTTGCATAGTGCGACTAGCCCATAGAGGTCTCTTTCTCCCAATAACAATGTCAGTAGGCCCATCAGTAGGTTCCAAGGGTTCAACTGGATCAAGATCTTCTTTGGTTCCATTGTCTCCCTCTGAATCTCAGGAGTATGGTCAACCTCCATGTCCTGAGGAGACTCTTCATTATCAATCTCCATATGAATCCCTCTGGATCTCCTGAATGCAACATCTTCCTCGAATGTGACATCCCTACTGATTTCTATCAACTTCTGACCTGGAATGTAAATTCTGTAAGCTTTTGATGTCTCACTGTAGCCCACAAATATTCCCTTCTTGCCAGAAGGCTCCAGCTTGGTTCTCTTTTCTTTGGGAACATGAACATAGACGGGACAACCAAAGATCCTCAAGTGACTGACTTCAGGCTTCTTCCCTGTAAAAGCTTCTTCTGGAGTCATATTCTCCAAGATCTTATGAGGACTTCTGTTCTGAACATATACAGCTGTCCTGGAAGCTTCTGCCCATAAGAAAGTTTGCAAATCTTGATCATGGATCATGGCCTTTGCTGCTTCCACAATCGTTCTATTCTTCCTTTCTGCAACACCATTTTGTTGAGGATTATAGGGAACACAGAGCTCCCTCTTAATCCCTGCATCAATACAAAAGTTTCGAAAACTACCAGAGGTGTATTCTCCACCATTGTCAGATCTGAGGACCTTAATTTGTTTACCAGAAAGATTTTCTACTAAAGCTTTAAATTCTTTAAACCTATCCAGTACTTCCTCAGATTCTTTAGATTTCAAAAAATAAATCCAAGTCTTCCTAGAGTGATCATCAATGAAAAGAACATAATACAAAAAACCACTCGAAGAAGGAACAGACATAGGACCACATAAATCAGAATGAATTAGATCTAAAATACACTTAGATCTATTTTCTCTACTATGAAAAGGGGCTTTTATATTCTTACCTAATGCGCAGCCCTTGCATGTACCTTCGTGCTCCTGGTTGAATTTAGGAAGGCCCATCACCATCTTCTCCATAATAGGTAGGGCTCGGAAGTGTAAGTGAGCCAATCTCCGATGCCAAAGATCACAAAGACTGGAAGAGTCATGAACCAACGCTTGAAGAGGATGTGAGCAAACCTTGTAGAGGTTATCATATCTAACTCCAATTACTTGAGCATCCTTGAAGCTAGAGTTCTGCATCCACACTAGAACTTTGCCTTTCGATAAGGCAACTTGATATCCTTTATCTTCCAAGGCTGAAATAGAAATAAGATTACGCTTGATTCCGGGAACATAAAGAACATTACCCAATTGAAACGATATGCCGGAATCCAAGTGAAGTGTGGAGGTCCCAATTCCTTTTACGGAGTAGCTGGCATCATCTCTAATGATGACTTGTTCAGAAGATTCCTTTTCCACCAAACTCGATAAGTGCTCCTTGAAGCCGGTTATGTGACGAGAGGCACCATTGTCGATTATCCAATTGTTGGTGTCGGAAGGTACATAGCTTGATAATGCTGAATGAGACAGATATTCACTTGAATCCTCAACCTTCAAATCATACACCATCTTGACAAACTGAACAAATGAGATAATCTGAGTGCAATAATCTGATCACGATCCTCAAACCTGCTCTGATACCATGTTAAATTTATGTGAACAGATTATATGCACAGAAAATAATTCAAAATCAGACAAAATAACACATCATATACCCTGGAAAAACCCTCCTCTTGAGGGAGAAAATCCCAGCAACAAAGATCTCTCTTATATTTGATGTAACAGTGGCAATTTTACACATTACAAAGAGGTCTAACACAATACCGATATACAACACCTGGCAATATGGAATGACAGATGACAACCTGCTAAATCACACTTGGCAAAGACTGAACACAGATTTGGCTATGTTCGCTTTGCACTGGATGGTCTTCAATCTGTGTTAGCTCAACACTGTGTAATATTCACACTGAGTAAAGTCTTGGAGCTGAATGTGTTCGCCCTGTATCTTGAATTCGCACCTTGCTTATTAGATAAATTCGTACTTGAACATCAGATAAATTCGCACTTGAAGAACTGATATATTCGCACTTGATGTGAATAACCGAACTCTGCTAGATGGATTACAATGGATGAATCAAGGTGTATATATACAAATTAATGGAGAGACAAATCCTTTATGTCGCCCTCTTAAGAAATCGCTTATCTTCTTAATGAAAGTCGGCTTTGAAATATATTAAATATCCTCTAATAAAGATCAATTCGAATTCTTTCATGTCGGCCATAATATGAAATGAGTATAAAACAAAACAATGAATATAAATTGAATAGCCAACGGCTATCATTCAATTTATGTCTCCACGAAAGAGCTGAGCTGGAAGGAACTACCGGAGCTGCTATAACATTAACACTAATGTTGTGCAGGTAGTGACCGATTCAGCTCGTGTGTGCAAATTAGTTTGATCGATGGTGGAGGGTGCTTATAAGCACATTTTTTGGACCCCATGTTGTGTGCATGCATTGAACAATACCTCAAAGGACATTGGGAAGATAGATTGGGTGAAGGCAATGGTGTTGGAGGTTAGAGATGTGCAGATGTTCATTTGCAACCATCACACTTCATTTGCTTTATTTAGGACATTTTTGAGGAAGGAATTCCTCAAGCCCATGGAGACTAGATATGCTAGCTACTTCATTTTATTAGAGAGGATGCTTGAGGTCCAAGAGGCTCGACAATTAATGGTGGTCAATGCAGAGTGGGGTAGATAGCATGAGGAAAGCACACCAGAGGGAAGAAGTGTGAAACAAAAAATCCTTGATGATGACTAGTGGTCCACAATGAGGTAAGAAAATTGGCATTGCTGATTGTTGGCGTAACAACTAACACCTCTGGAGTAAAAGTTGTTATGAACAGCTTATGCACACTACGCAATGAGTGCTCTTCAAATTAGGAGGGGAAGCTCCCTCGTTGTGCTTTGACAAAAATACTTGCAAAGGGAAATAAACTAAACTATGTCCTGTCTTTTTGTTTCAGCTGTAGAGGTACAAGGCTTTCTTGAAAAAACTATACGTTGCAGCTGAGTATTTTCTGGTTTTACAGATCCACTAACTACAACTAAACTTAATTACTTAAATTCTATCCAATCTCCTCAAGAAAACAGAGCATGAGGAAACGGAGCAAGGTTTGACTATCAGACGATAAACGTGTATAGATTCTCAACTTGAAGGCAAGGTGGCGCAACTATCAGCTCAATCTAGACAAGTTTATTGGTAACAACATCACACGATAAACTAGATACGGATTCTTTACTTGAAGGCAAGGTGGCGCATCTATTATCTCAATCCGAATTAGTTTATTGTCCACGACAACACACAATAACCAAGTGCAGATTCTCTACTTGAAGGCAAGGTGGCGCAACTATCATCTCAATCTGAACAAGTTTATTAAGCACAAAACAGATTTCTCTAAACTATGGGAAGAATTCACCATGACAATCGCATGAAACCCTATGTGGCATAACAATTGATCATAATAGTAAAGACTCACAAAACAGATTTATCATTACAATTGCATGAAACCCTATGTGGCATAACACTTAATCGTAATAGTAAAGACACATGAACAAATACCAAAAGAGCAATATTGAGGGCAAGGTAGGCGCAGCATATATTTCTCTCTCAAGCAAAAGTTATTTACAAATGAGCAAAAGCTCTTATTTATATACATCAAGGTGTAGGGAACCCTAAAATCACCTTGAGTCATCTAAAGTCTTGCAATGCATGCAAGATTTATGCTAAGCCCTAATAAAGTAAACTATACAGTTAACTGGAAAGCTACCATCAGTTAACCGAAACATCTAATCTAAAAATTGGACAATTGTGCAAGCATGCCGCGTCCTTATTGAAAGCATGTTAAGCTGGAACACTACCATCAGATTAGCGTAAAAACCTAAATGAAACTCCAAGTGTGTAAAGCTAATCTCAGAATAGATATGCATGAGGCGAGACGAGTTAACTTGAAAGAATGCAAGTTAACTCCTGTGTGTAATGTCTATCCTGAGAGGTGGGAACTGAAGTTTACTGGCCCTGATCTCGAGCAACCAATCCCTCAACGAGATTGTTAACTGCATCACTATCTGGAGCTATGAGACTCTGTCGAAGAATGCTATGTCGGTGTAGCATATCCTCACCAGCTGTGATCTGAGATTGAAGTTCACCTCTGCTCCTCGTTGCCTCGTTGAACAATGCTGACATGACTGTAAGCTGAGTAACCTTACAGCCAACGGTCTCCCCACTGAAAATGGTATGACTGAGTGCCTGGAGCTCTGACTGAACATCGGTAAGCTCAACATAGGCACCACCCTCAATCTGATACCGACACGATAAGCGAGATACTAGAGTCCTCACAAACCAGAGTGCACTAGTGATGTGCTCTCTACTCTCAGCCAACTCTGACGCCAAAGTGTCTTCTATCTTTTCTCTGAAAACCAATTGCGTTTTCCAAGAGTAGATAGCTTCTCTGTCCTCTGCATCTATGACTGCATCATATGCCACACTCAGGTGAGCAATCATAATCTCATCCCGGGGTTTGTTAATCGCCATATCTTGCTCCTCATCCTGAAGACGAAGACGGAGCTCTCGTGCATTGTACCGCAACTGATATAACTCTGTGAGCATAGTACGGCCTCTAGCAACGAACTCCTCCCATTCATCCAAACGCTTGCAATATGCAACTAAGTGATTAAGTTGACTTTGCTCTGCTGGAGGCTCAAGCATCGGTGGGAGTGTGTTAATGGCATCTGGTCTTTGCACAAGGCTAGAAATATACTGACGAAGCTGTCTGATTTCAGCCTTGAGGGCTGCCTTATCTTCTCCGTCCTTCAGTATTCTATCCCTGGCATTGTCTGTAGCAACTTGTAGGAGATCAACCTGAGTCTGACGTGTGCTACGACCAAGGTTGACTGTGATAACTTCAAAATCCTGAGATTCCAACTCAGCCAAGTTCTTCCCCTGTGGAGGTACAGCAGTCTCAACGACAATCTCCATGTCAGTGTTCCTCTCTACGTGGACCATATTCTTGACCCTCTTGTCTGGCACATCCTGATAAATATCATCAAAATCAGAATGATTAAGGACATAGGATGGCTGCCTCCTCTTCCTTCCTAGCTGAGCTTCGATCCAAGATTGGTCTCGGCTAATGCTACTAGAAGGGTCGGTACTAGCAACAGGAGGTTGCGACGAGAGTGAACGTGTAGAAGACCCACTGCGAGGTGGAGAGTGTAAATCCAATTCAATGAGAATGGGGGTTGGTGATGGCTCTGAAACTGGTGTAGGAACTTGAGGCTGAACCTCAGGTACTGGCGGACTTTGAACTGGCCTCTGAACTGATTCTGTGACCTGTTGACGTGGTTTTTGTGACCGCACCAAACAGCAGAACAAAATAGTCCGAAGGCTACTCCGTTCTCTCTTGATCAAAGTATTCCGTGTGCTAAGATTGCGAGATAGATCACACGTTCAACTCCAAGGTTCCGAAATACTTGGAACACCTTCAGTTGGTTGATGTGTATTGCTGTGTTCTTACGAGGGGACTTACACAATTGTTCAAAGTTCTTGCAGTTAACCGTTGGTGTATGCTTTGAAGGGGTTCCTGCGTGTATGATTTGGCAATATTGTTCATTTTCCTAAAGCTAATCAGAAATGTGCGGAAAGCAAAGGAGTGTAGGGCCTAAGAAACTTATATCCTATTCTAAATGCAAGATATGTGGAGCTTGATTTCAATAGACTTCAACCGAATTTCACCTAGCCTCACGTCGGACAGCCTCAGTAAAATTGGTGCAATCTTCAAAGGGGATAGCAAAAGATGTTCAAATTATAATTTAGCATACATACACCATCAGAACGACGCATATAAGTATACAAATCACAATCGAAGTTAAACTCAAGATAATTTCCAGTCGACCATGCAAGGCGAACTTATCATCAACAAGCCGCTAGTGGTATGGAATAAAATGAAGCTACCTCAATAAAACGCCACACATCAAAGTAAACTACTTGCATGAAAATTAAGCTACTTGGATTCGAAAGGAAGAAGAGACCTTGCTAGCTATTCATGACAAAGACGAATTCCACCATCAATGAAAAGATCTATTATCATGAAAGTGTTACACAACAATCTCCACAAAAGTTTTCAAAGGGAAAACTTTCTTTCTTCTCCACACTATGCTAAGCAAAATGTCTACTATGCTCTACTCTCTAGTCTCCAATCTCTAGCTCTATTCTGATTCTAATCTCTATTCTAATGAATTACAAATGAGGGGGACTCCCCCTTTTATAGATAGCCCGGTCCCAAAAGACGGCTAGGGTTACAATCAATAGAGTGGCTAAGATTAAGCCACCTCAGCCCTAACCCTAAAAACTGCCAGAATGGGGAGTGGTGTAATAAGTGAACAAAGATTCCCACTCACTCCCAAAATAGAAGAGGCAATTAATGCCCACAATCAGTCTTCTAGAAGATCCTCGTCCAGTAGTGCATTCCCGTTCTTTTTCTTCCTGGCTGCAAACTCAACGAATCTGCCAAGTACAGCCTCAACCTCCTGAACTGAAATGGGTGGAATACAATCTAGCTGAAACTCTAACACCGTGACTGAATGTTCATGCCTTGTACAAGATTTTCTCCAAGCAACCAAGGAATCCTGTGTGCTCTGGATCAAGGCGGAGAAAGTAGAAGTGTTCTCGAAATCATCCTGTACGAAGGTCTTAACCTCTGAAAAGAAAGGCACCAGCCTACCCCTCAAATTATCAACATTAATTTCATCTGGATTCAACCGCCTAGCAAATATGGCCTCAAAAGTGTTCTGAACTCCATCAATAATATTGGCCATAGCCTTCCGTACCCTGGTTGAATCTGCCTGTGCCGCGTCGAAGAAACCACGTCCCGTGATCGCTGAAGAATACCATATGGAAAAGTCGTACCTGTCATTCTCCTGAATGACCCCTCCATCAATCAGCAACCGCAAAGGGACATGCCTCAATGCCTCAAGACGCTGAATTACTTTGCTCTGATAGACAGAAGCATCACCCCAAGCCTGATCAACTGCCTCCATCCGTGCCAAAATACTAGAAGCCTGCTGAAAAGCAAAAGCAAGGTCCTCCATAAACTTCTCTGTCTCAGCACGAACTCCTGTGACCCACTTGTCTGCCTCATGTGCCATCTTCCCTAACTCCAACAAGCCACTGATTGACTCTCTAGGTATTCTCTGGAGGCTCTATCACTGGAATCTCCTGCCCATGAGAACGAGACAACTGCTGTACATACCCAATTAGAGCCTTATGCTCTCTTTTCAACTTCTTATACTTTCCTTCCTTCTTGAATAACCTGTCTTTGAGGGCGAGGTAGGAGTTATCACATTCCTCTACAATCTGTGCACCAGTGGGGCGTCCTAAGTCCAAAGTTGTGACCACATAATTTTCTGGCAATGCTTCGTCTCGGTCACAATCAACCTGTGGCACGGCTACATGAAGGGTGCGAGAGCCATCCTCATCAGTGGAGATCTTCGAAAACTTTCGTGCTCTCTTCTTCTGTGGGGGTGCACTGATCCTGTTCAAAAATTCTTCCATCTCAACTGCGGGATCAATCTCCTCACTGGGGCTTCTTCTCATCCTATCCCTGAGCCAATCCGGTACATTGTACTGTATATCAAAGGGTTGCTGCTCCTGTGCCTCTACTTCTCGAACTTGCTCAACCTCTACATCATTCCGGCGAGGCTCATCATCCTCAAGTGGCTGAGTGTCTCCTGAAACTATATCATCATCATCATTCTCCATAGCCGCCTCCAATTCCTGCTGAAACTGAGGGTCAATAGTAGTCCCCTCATCAATTTGCTGATCAACCCTACTAGGTGCGTTGACACTCTGGCCAACCGATTCTCTCCGTGGTGGCTGATTATTTTCCTGTACTACTTGCACCTGATTCAATACATTCCTTTGATCAGCAAACAAAGAAACCTCTTGTATACTTGGAGAATGTGTCTCCAATGGCGTGGGTGACTTAACTGCAACTCGTGGAGGTTTTGGCTGAACAGGCTCCTGCCGAACTGGCTCTTTCCTTCTGGATTCTGGACCTCGTGTGATCTGTTTCTTTCTGCCGGTGGTAGGTGTCCTATGATCTCCCATTAAGTTGTAAGTCAAAGCAATTGACCTACTCTTCAACCGGCTCACACGCCTATCCACCCACGCTCTAGTAAATGTCAGGACCGGAATAGAAAGTGTGTCCAAGTCAGCAACCTCTGGTTCTGACCAATCTGGGAGCGGAAGTGGAGTATCTCTTACTGCTGCATAATCGGGATGGACAACGTCCATATCTTCATTCACCTGGTCTGGAACCAGAACAACTTCGCACTCCCTGATCAGAGTAATTGGCAACCGAGAGAACATTCTTTTCCTGACTTCAATCTCATCTGATGCATTAGCCCAATAGTCCTCAATATTTGCCTTATGTTTAAATTCTTCTGACAGTACCCATTTGATGTTATTATGTGGGTCATAGTGCTGTCGGCTGGTGTGATATGAAAATTGATAAAATTGAAGCTCACTCTCGGCTTCTCTGGCTGCCTGTATTGAAGGACACACTTCATCCGAGTTGCCCATGACAATCGGGAAGTCAACACCTCCCTTCTTCTTCTTCTTTTGAATTTTATCATAGGCAACCAACTGCCTAGATATTTCTAGCATTAAAATTCTATCGGTTGGGTACTTAGGCAGCCTATATGGATATGATGAAAAACCTTGCAGCCTTATGTAAGAAAACTTCGGAAACTAAATAAACCAGCACCCATACCTTTCAATCAATTCTTGGGCCTCTCTAGAGATTCTGTGATGCATCTTCTCCTGAAGCAATCTCCTGATATGCATGGTGAAGGCGTCATTGACATGCTTGTAATGAGTGGTACTCGCTAGGTGCAATTGCGGACAAGCCTCATGGATTTTGAATTGGTGGGAGCCACAACCGACAGGCTCCTTGTAAGAGATCCCCCTGTATTTCGTCATACGAGCCAGCATATAGATGATGTAAGAGCTCATGTAAAACGTCTTCGTCCTTCTCAGGCTCAGGAGCTGCTCGTGCAAATTGTCACTGATCATCACAGCCCAGTTGACGTAGTCTTTCCCTTCCAGCACGAGGTTAATGTAGTAGAACATCCATGGCTCAAAAATAAAGGACTGTGGGCAACCACCAACTCTGCTCAGCATCATAATGAGATCACAATATTCTTGCTTCAAGTCATCCGCTATGATTTGCTTCGGCAGCTTCGTACGAGAAGGCTTAGGATTGCTCATCCAGTGAGTGTTGATTGTCTCCATGCATCTCTCGAATGCGGAAGCGTACATTCGCTCAGCTCGCTCTCTGGACTTGTAAACCATATTCATGTGCACCAGAATCCCGAAAGCTTCACCAATGGCTGAAGGAGTGAGATTAGCAAGTACTTGTCCATCTGGTGACATGATCGATCTGTGGTCCTCGTAATAGTTGGCACACTCCATCATCAGCTCCGAACACTGAATGGCTGGTGGGAAACCAGCGGCTGCATATAATCCGCTTCGAACAATATTGTGCGAAGTGGTCGAAGGCCGATGACCACCAATCCCCAACATTCTGTTCTTGAAAGTTTCAAGGTTGATGGAGCCCAAGTTGGTATCTGTCAGCTTGCCCAACTTCGAAATGAATTTTGACTCTGGCATAAATGTCTTGCTCAGCTTCTTGATCACAGCCTGCCTGGATGCACCATTGTTATCTTTGCCAGTCGCCCTTGCCTCAGCCATCTGCAGGACAATAGACATTCATCAGCAAATTAATTCATAAAATAAATAAAACATTGTGTAGGGGCTGCAGTTGACTTCAAGAACTTGAGAAGCTGCAATAACTTTTCTTATTCGCAAACCTCACCTTCTCCTTCACAAGATTTCGAACTTCAATCACTTAGCAAATGAATTTCCAAGCAAGCCTTAGCGACTTCACTACTTCCAGCAACTTCAATCAGCAACTTGAACTTTGGTAAATTTGTACTTCTTCAAATCAGCAAGTTTGCACCTCTAGCAAATTTCAAACAGCAAACTGAACTTTAATAAAGTCGCCCACTTCACACTAGCAATCAGCAACTTCAAATTCGTACTTCCTCAAATCAGCAAGTTCGCACTTTTTAAGCTCTTAGCAATATCCTTCTTAAATTGAAATTTCTCCACTTGCATTGGCGAGTTCAAACCTCAGCAACAAACTAAGCTTCAGCAATCAACTCAAGCAAGTGCGCACCTTCAGAAGTTCCAGCCTTCAACACTTTAAACTTCAGCAATAAGTTCGAACTCCAGCAAACTCCTCTTTGAAATTCAAATTTCTTCACTTCAAATTTTGGAACTCCACAACCACCTCAAGTCGTCCTTCTTAGCTTCAGCAATACAATTTTCTTCATAGCAAATTCGTACTTCTCCAATTGTGAAAAACAAGTGAGAAATTTCTCAATTTTATAGCCAAAAATAGAATTCTAGAAGGAGCCAATTATAGCCAGTACATTAACTTTCCACTACTCCACTCCAAGAATTCGAATTTCCCTCTTTGGTGTTTCTGACACTTGTCCGAGAATCTCAACCTTCTAGAAGTTCGACCTTTGACTGGCATCTTTTGAATTACTTTCGAAAAATTCAATTTAAATTCATCTTTTTAATTCACCAGCCGGAGCTTTGTCACTTGAATTCGAATTTCACTTCTCTGGTATTTCTGACACTTGTCCGAGAATCTCAACCTTCTAGAAGTTCGACCTTTGACTGGCATCTTTTGAATTACTTTCGAAAAATTCAATTTAAATTCATCTTTTTAATTCACCAGCCGGAGCTTTGTCACTTGAATTCGAATTTCACTTCTCTTCAGCTTTGGAAAACTCATCATCGAAGAATTCAATTAAAATCATCTAGGCCATTCATTTCAAATTCGTTGTTCAGAGAAATTCATCTTGAATACACATTTTATTCACTCTGCCTTAGAAAATTTTAAATTATCCCTTAGGAAAATTTCACAATTTGAGCACTGATTGAATTCTTCACTGAAAAAGTGTTGGCGAAGTGCGGAAGACATGGAAATCCATCCATCATCACAAATGTTCAGTACCCAGAAGAAAATTTTACCCGAAACGCGATGAATCCATGGGTACACAACGAACGGGTTTATTTAATTTTTTAAATTTTGAACCTTAGAAAAATATTACTCCACCAGTTTAAATTCATTCCTCGTCTGTGATCGTCCTGTTGCTCTGACTTGAGAAATTCTAAATCATCTTGCATTGTTATCATCCTCTGACTTCGTCACCGTGAAGTTTTCTCGTGCTTCAGGAAGAAAATTCATCACCTTGAGTTCTAGGCGTATTTTCTAAGGAAGAAAATACCTTGCCTTAGAGAAAATTTTAAATCATCTTGAAAATTTTGCCTTAGAAAAATTTCGCCTTGGAAATTTTTATTCAATCTTGCTCATCTTTGCCTGTGAGAAAATCATCAACTTTGTTTGGAAAATCTTCATGAGGGCGCCTAGCACATTTTACCTTTCACACTTGGAAAATAACATTTCCACTTGAAGTTCCAACGCCTTAGGAGAAATTCTCATCACATCATCTTGTATTTCACTTCACCACCCTAGGTGCATAGCACTTGGAGGAAATTCAAAATCACGCCTAGCATTCACCTTGCTTTGACCACGCCTTGGGGTATTTTATTCACCACTTACCTCATTCGCCACCCTACCTTTACTTTTACCACCTTCAACTTTGGCGCATTTTGCCTAGGCAAGAGGGTGACTCTTCAACTTCTCATCTTTTGTCCTCACTTGACCTCATTTGGGCGCATTTTGCCTATGTAGGAGGATGAAAATCTTTGACTTGTTGACTTGCTTTCATTTTTGGGCGCATTTTAGCCTATGTGGTGGATGAAAATCGTTGACCACTTTGACTTATTCTAAACTTGGCGCATTTTGGCATGGCTACAGGATGAAAATTGTTGACTTTCCTTGACCTTTTGCATTTTGGGCGCATTTTGGCCTTGATGAAGGATGGGCGCATTTTGCCCCTTGAGCAGGATGAAATTTCATACTTAGAATATTTTCATGTTTTCTCCAGTTTCCCTTGGGTGCATTTTGCCATGGCTGCAGGATGAAGCTCCAGACTTAAACATTTTTCCTCGTTTTCGCCAGCTTATCCATGCCCTGCTATTTATAGTAAGCCCTCTGATTTTTGCATCTCTGAAGTTCAGAACGACTTGAAATTTCAAACACTGCATCCTCACGACCTTGTTACCCTGTTGACATTGCTATTTCGGGTCGGCCTGCTATTTATAGCCCATTTTTGAAGGTGATTTACTATAAATAGTAACTGTTCGCTTCTGATAGCTCCACTGCTCCGATTGACCTGGAATTTGAATGAGGCGCTCCTCACCACGTGACCAGACTACTGATGTCAGCGCATGCACCTGACTTGCTATTTTTAGCATGTTTCCAGAATGACTTACTATAAATAGTAAGTGCTCCGTTTGACTTGAAATTTTACCAGCAGATAGCCTGAAGGGTGCTGATCGCGGTGCTTTACACCGGTTTTCAAAAATTCTGACTTTTTACCCTTCTTTTCAGGCTCCAAAGTTGGAAACCCTAATTTGCTCTGCATGCGTATCAAATGATCTCTGTTTGTCTTCGTTTCTGCTGCATTGCGATCAGTTCATGATTCTGAACTGCTGGGAGGTGGCTGCCGGGACGCACCTGCTAAAAATAGTAAGTTCCTTACTGAGTGATTATCTCCATTTGCATGTCATACCACTGCGTAGGTCTCGAAAAACCCAGAGGAGTCATCAGGCAATGCAAAAGAAACCGACATGCAAACCCTAAAATAGCCTGAGGAAGGCTGAATTACGAGAAAGTTGTCTGGATTTGCATGTTATCTTGTCGCTGAGCCTCGAAAACCGGAAGAATATCCAGACATGCAAAGGAAAACTCTGCATTTAAGCCCTGAAAATTTGTCCTGGAAGTTGGACTGCTAAAAATAGAAAGTTGTCTGTTTTTGTTCAAATTTTGCACGCGAGTAGCCTGATGTGCTCTGAATGCTGTGTGACTGTCGAACTCTCAAAAATGCTGACAGATTGCCTGTAATTGCACACTTACTAAAAATAGTAAGTACTCGGAATTTGATGAAAATTTGCTGAGAGCCTGCTGGGAGCATGCTACCAACAATGTTAAGCTCAATTTTCAATTTATTCTCTTCGTTCGACCTTGGACTGACCAGGAAAAATGAAAACCCTAATTTTCAGACTTGGTCAATTTTGCGGCAAAGCTCAATGGCCGGGCACAATCCTCGAAGGCGGATATCAAAAAGGCAGAGAGAGAGAGGAAAACCAAGCCAAAGACGAATGGAGCAAAGTGGGGGTCCCATTTTTGAATGGAGATGTGTGAAAAAGATCACAACATGACCCGGTACATCTATCGAGCTACAGTATTGATATATGATGGCAAGCGCCTTGCCCTTTGAACTATTTGGCGCTTGAACTTTCTTGGGAGGATTACTCCTCTTCTTTTATTTAGGTTTTGACGAGGAAGGTAGCAAAGGATTCACCACTACTGGCGGCTCTGCTCTGGGAACACTTACCCTCCTTATCTTCTTGCTGTCGAGGTAAAGTATACTGTTCTGAATAACTCTACTTGACCTCTCCTTGACCGTTGCGTATTCTTTGGCGTACCAATCAACTGCTGGCAACGGTTGTGTATCAACCTGCTCTCTGAAAAACTGAGGAAGAACTTCTCCCTCATCATCTGATAAGCCTCCCACATCTTCTAACAAGAAAACATAAATCTGTGAGAGAGAGAAGCGGCCGTAACTACGTCTGCAAACCTCGAAGTCATCTGCGCAATTTGCCCAGTAATCCTCCATAGAAGGCTCGTGATATGTACCTCCAGCAAGGCGAGCTGTATAATGACCTGAAAGATCATAGGCACGTGCTTTAACAAGATACTTAAGATGATATTTCTCAAGCTCTTTTCCTGCAATTTTAGCATCAATTGCCGACTTGCACCAATACATCCCAAACTGAAAAGGAAAGTTGAGAGATGGTCTGTGCCTGCGGCGTAGAAGACGATGAACATCATGCATCTGTCTCAAGAACTCCTGAAAGATTGTCTTATCCGAAGGATAACATGGAAGCATAGCTGGATTTCTTGTAAACCCGTATACTCGGATGTAGGTGTATGTTGGGAACTGAATAAACCAATCTACCCATCCATCCATCGCTGCCCTAGCAACTGTCGAGATACGAATGTGCAACTCCCGGTCCAAATTTCTCACTGTATAAGTCAGAAAAGCCTCGTGAACACGCTTGAAATGACGTTCAGCTCTAGTGAACTCAAGCTGATCATAATACTGATAGACTTTCTGAACACTGAGAATACCCACAGTGTTTAGCCCTCAGAACTGACCCTGATAAGTGATCAAGTACACGAGATATGAACACATGTGAAAGTCATGGGCAACTAGGAAATCGGTGATTTGCCTGTGGAGAATATCGCTGATGAAGGATGCCCAGTCATAATGCTCCTGCCCAGAAATGATGTGACCAATAATGTAATACATCCAAGGCTGGAAAACATTCGCATGTGCTTGACCTGAGACACGATTCAGGGGTGTGATTAGAATCGCATACTCATCCTTGTATTCACCACGACCCACATTGTTTGGCAATCTGTTCTTCGCTTGTTTTAACCATCTTTTTGCCATCTTCTTCTGACACTTGTCCACATCAGCATCAAATGCCTACTCACACTGCTCCATAGAAATAACTAGGCTATTAGGGTGTTGAGGAATACCAAAACTCCTTTCGATGTCTAGAGGCTTGAGACTGCAAATGAATCGTCCGTCAACTGACACTATCTCACGAGTAGTAGAATTGTAATGCTTAATACAAGCCATCACGAATTCAACACAGTGAACATAGATAGGTATGGAAGTGGCCTCTATTAAACCAGACTGCTCAATATTTTGAATGATTGAAGCTCTGATCTTAACAGGATCAAGAACTGCTTCTGGCAACACCTTGTGAAGATCTGTCTCAACCAACCTGAGGAAGTCATGAGTAAGGACTGTTTTGGTCTTGTATTCGAGCTGAGTGAACTGCATTTTGAAAAATTCGCCTGTTGACTGTGAACTTGACTGTGTTCTGACAAGATTTCTGGAAGCTAAAAATAGCTTGCGAGAGTTAAAAATAGCCTTTCGAAGAATTATTTTCAGCGAAAAATCTGAGATATGGGTTTTGTCTAGAAAAAGATTATAAGACAACCCAGAACGTTAGATTTGTGAAAATTCAACTTCTACTTGATCATACAAAGACTTTTCATTTGAGAAAATTAGTAACTCGAGAACGAATGTTCTGAAGTTAAAAATTCCTGAAAAATCAAGCGCACGATTTTAACTCGAGGTAATTATATAAAAATGATCCAGATGTTTGCACTTGTAGAAATTGCCAATTTCAGGAACATGCGAATGGCAATCTGAGAGAAATTTGAAATCCAAGGATGAAAAAGACGTTTTTGTATGTTCTTTTCCTGTGAAAATTGCCCTTGATCTCTCCAAATTACTGATAACTATGAACTTTAACCTGCAAAAAGATATGTTAGATAAAATCGCCTTTGGAAATTGATGAGGAATTCGCCCTTGCTTGAAAACCACGAATTTTCCTTGAAATTTGCGTCTTTGTTTTGAAGAAAATTCGTATTTGCCTTTGAAGAAAATACGAATTTCTCTTGAAGTTTGAGAATTTCGCCTTTGTAAACTAAAGAATTTGCGAATTCCTTTTGAAATACGCCTTGGGTCCTTGAAGATTTGAATTTCTCTTGAAATTATGAACTTGCTTGAAAACTGAAAATTCGCCTTTGAGAATTACGATTTTACTTTTCAAAATATGAATTTCCTTGAAAAATACGAATTCTCTTGAAAACATGAATGATAAATGAAGATGGCGCCATGTTTAAATAAGAAGAAATTTGCATCAACTTAGCAACTGCAAGAATTCAAAACCCTGACAAAAATAGGAGACCTCTGATTGGACCCCTTTCAGTTGAACTGCCACTGATTGGAAGTTCGAATTTAAATAAATAATAAAATATTTATTATGCAAATAGCAAAAGGCGCCAAAAATAGAAAATCGCCATTTAATGCTAAAATTGCAAAATAAATAAATATTTTGAACTTTAGTTGACAATTCGAACGAAGCTTTAGGATTCACCGTTAGGCTTCACCAATTCCGAAAAGTCATCTCTTGAGCTCATAGGCGTCCATTTGCTCAAGTTATTCCACTTTTTATTAACTTCCTATTTAATAGCTGACAACAAAGTCATGACTGGCCAATTTCAACACTGATTTCTAAGTGACTGGTTGATGCTGAGACTGAGCTGAAGAATTCATCGGAAAGCCTACTGAACAAGGAAGAAATGTCTGCTGGGAGACACTACTGCAAAATCCATCGTTTAACACCCTGAAAAATTAGGCGCCCCTAATTAAATTCATTTACGGGTTCCAGACTTAACTATTTTCCTAAACTAACATCTGACCTTCAAACGGCTGCTGACGACGAACGCTAAACCCTGCTGACAGGAAACGAAGCTCACTGCATGCCTAAAGACATTCTGCATCGAACGTATATATGCACTACATCTGAAAAGTTCATTAAGGGCCTCAAAAGTAAAAGCGCCCCTGGCTCTTAGTTGCACTAATGTTATTTTGACGAAAGTTGAACCTCCACCCAAGTACCCTACTTTGTCCTCTGATATCTGGAGATGGGATGATCCGATTCAGGCACTATCTGTTTTAACGGACAGCCAGAAAGACCCACAAGAGAAGTCTTTAGAGATGACGAAGCAAGAAAACTGCTTCTAAGACCTCAAAAACGCCAGTGCGTATTTCATTAAAAAAAATATCTGCTCCAAACTTGGCCATTTTCCGGATGTCTTCACTTTTCAGCATTTCACCAAAGACCTTGCACGTGCGAGCGTCTGCCAAATCCCGAAGGCTGACGGCTAGGCTTGTTGAATAGATAAAGTAATTACGCTCAAAAGCCGTGAAGACTTCGAATGCGAACGACCTCATTTGACAGGCCTAAAGGCTAGGCGCCTCTGGATTGTAAAAATACACTGAAAACTTTATGTTGGTCCGCCCGTGAAATTACGTGCTTGGTAGAACCTCTGCCACGATTACCTGGAACGTTGGATCGACAAGCTGGATGATGCGTTGCGGAGCTAGGCTAGAGTAGTATTGATGTTAGGAAGACCTCATCTGCAAATTCACGCATCTGAAGGGTCCTTTTAACCAGCGCCCCTGAGCTGTAGTTGCACTGGGAACCAATGGAGAAGCTCAGAAACGTGAAAACTCCATTATAAGCTGATCTTCAGACGACAGTTGCCGGAGTTCTGGGATTCGGATGACTGCGTTTGATATCTCGTTGGACGAGCAGACTAGTCGTGAACAGATTGACTGCATGAGCTACCAGAAATACCAGAATCTACCCCCCCTTTAAGATGGGCGCCCTTAGGCTATAGTTGCACTTTTGCTTGAAAAAGGACAATTTCTCATATTTGGAACTTTGGGAATTTCAACTTCTGACGTTGTTTTCCGGAATTGCAGGTCTTGGAAAGCTTCGCTGGATAGCTCGTCGGATAGCCAGACCAATTCTGAAGAGATTGACTGTATGTATGAGCATTTCCAACAAGATCTTGACCTTCAAAAAGAAGGGCGCCCCTGGGTTATAGTTGCGCTTTCTTGCTTTTCCTCTGAGAAATCTTCATAATTTAACCTTTGAAAACATCATCACGATCGCTGAAATGACCATGTGCAACATGAAATGCTGTCGTGAGACGCTCCTCCATTGTGAAAAGCTCCATTCTGAGTCTCTGCTTCAGGTTTTGATCAATAAAACTGACTTTGACTGACAAAATATTGACAAAAACTCCATGCTTGATATTGCCCAAAACTGTATTTTACATCATTTTAGCAAGGTTTAGGCTATTTTATGCAAAATGCCTTGATGAAGCAAAAAATTTGGTTTGGGTACAACACTGATTTTACTATTTAATTTTTAAAATGTTAATTTAATAATTTAATATATTTTTCTAAGTTTCTTTAATTTTTGTAACTTGTTTGCACTTGCAGATATGCTTGCTCCTTCATTGAGCCTATTGTACGAGTGATTAGATATGCTAATACCGACTCTCCTAACCTTGGAGAGATTTATGAGACCTTTGATAGCATGCTTGGATAGATCAAGCAAGCAATTCATAGCAAGGACATGTTGATGTGATTTTTATGACTGCACCAATCAGCAGAATAAAGTATCCAACAGCTACTTCATTCTCTCTTGATCAAAGTATTTCGTATGCTAAGATTGTGAGAGAGATCATATGTTCAACTCCAAGGTTCCTTCAATGCAGTGGAGCACACTTAGTTGGTTCGTTGTGATATGCTGTTTTCATGAGGGGACTTACGCAATTGTTCAATAAACGAACAACAAACATCAGATTAAAGGGGATTTCACGTGGTTCGAACGATTTGGCAGGTAAGTGCAAGTTTCCTAATACTAACCAAAAATGTGCGGAATTGAATGGCTGTAGGGATTAGAAAATCTATGTCCTATCTAAGAGGGGGACATGGGATCAACTTCAGCAGGCTTCAACTAGACTTTGCTTCGCCTCGCGTTGGACAGCCTCTACAAAGTCGGTTCAATCTTCAAAGGGGTAGCGAGGAATGTTCAAATCACAATTCAACATAAAGACACCACGACGACGCATGCCAAAACGTGAATCATAACCGAAGTTAAGCTTAAAGAGTATTCCAGTCGACCACAAAAGGCAAACTTACCATTAGCAAGCTACCAGTGGTATGGATTAAACGAAGTTGCCTTGATCAAACACCACAATCCACAACTAACATCTACTTGCATGAAATGAAATTTATTCTACTTTACGCTACTTTAAAAATGCTAAGTGATTCGGAAGGACGAAAAAACCTTGCTAGCTACTCACAACAAAAGATGCAATCATCATCAATGAAAACCCTTTTTATTATGAGAGTGTTCACAACAACCTTTTACAAAGCATTCAATGAGAAAGCTTTCCTTCCTCTTCAATCTATGCTATGCTATCAAACTATGCTAAGCTAAGTTGTCTCTCTAATGCTCTCTAAGTCTAATCATGTACAAATGAGGGGGGATGCCCCTTTTTATAGCCGGCCAAGTCCAATGGACGGCTTAGATTACAATCAAATGGAGGACTCAAATCAAGCCGCATAAGCCTTAACCTTAAAAACTGCCAGAATGAGGAGTGGTACAATAAATGGGTCAAAAGATTCCCACTCACTCCCAAAATAGTAAAGGCAATCAATGTCCACTATCAATCATCTAGAAGGTCATCATCCAAAAAGGCGTTTCCATTCTCCTTCTCCATGAACCTCTTCTCTAATTTCATCCTGACGAGGCTCACCAACTTCTACATGCTGAGTATCTCCTGAACCTTGGGCCTCCTACCCTGTAACCGTGTCATCCTCTAATGCCGCCTCAAGCTCATGCTGGAAGCGTGTATCTATGGCCGTTTCTTCATCTTCTTCCTATTGATTATCTCTGGTAGGTGTGTTGACACTCTGGCCAATAGACTCCCTTTGTGGTGGCTGATTTGCCTCCTGTAATTCTTGCTCTTTATTCAACATATTTCTCTGATCAGCAAACAATGAAACCTCTTGTATACTTGGAGAACGAGTCTCCAATGGCGTAGGTGATGCCACCTCAACTCTCAGAGGCTTTGGCTGGACTGGCTCTTTCCTTCACAACTTTGGAGCTCAAGCAACCTGTTTCTTCTTTGTAACAGTTGGCAACCTATGATCTCCCATCAAGTTGTAAGTAAGAGGGATTGATCTGCCCTTAAGCCTATTCACATGCCTCTCAACCCATCCTCTGGTGAATGTCAGGACTGGTATGCAAAGTGTATCCAAATCCGCAATCTCCGGCTCCGACCAATCTGGAAGTGGGAGTGGTGTATTCCTCATTGTCTCATAATCTAGGTGTAAAACATTCACATCTTCATCTACCTGGTCTGGTACTGGAACAATGTCGCACTCCCTAATCATGCTCAAAGGTAATCTTGAAAACATCCTTCTCCTTATTTCAGTCTCATTTGACGCACTCGCCCAGAAGTCCTCAATATTTTCCTTATGTCTGAACTCCTCTGACAATATCCATCTGATATTCCTATGAGGATCATAATACTGTCTGCTAGTATGATAAGAGAGGTGGAAGAACTGAAGCTCATTTTCATCTTCCTTGGCTGCCTGCAGTGAAGGACACACTTCATCTGAGTTTCCCATGATGATCAGGAAGTCAAGTCCTCCTTTCTTCTTCTTCTTCTGAATCTTATCATAGGCAATGAGTTGCCTAGATATTTCTAACATCAAAATCCTATTCGTAGGGTACCTGGGCAACCTGTAAGGATATGAAGAGAACCCTTGCAGCCTGATATAAGTAAATTTTGGAAATTGGATAAACCAACATCCGTACCTTTCTATCAACTCCTGAGCCTCCTTTGATATCCTGTGATGAGTTCTTTGTTGAAGTGACCTCGTTATGTGCATAGTGAAGGCATCATTGACCCTCTTGTAGTAAGACGTGCTCGTCAAGTGCAACTGTGGACAAGCCTCATGTATCTTAAATTGCTGAGAGCCACACCCAATAGGCTCCTTGTATGATATCCCTCTGTATTTTGTCATACGAGCCAACATGTAGATGATGTATGAGCCCATGTAAAATGTCTTCGTTCTCCTCAAACTCCGGAGTTGCTCATGCAAATTATCATTAATCATCACTGCCCAGTCAATATGCTCCTTGCCTTCCAACACAAGGTTGATGTAGTAAAACATCCAAGGTTCAAAGATGAACGCCTGGGGGCATCCTCCAACTCTACTGAGCATCATAATCAAATCACAATATTCCTGCTTCAGATCATCTGAGATTATCTTCTTTGGCAACTTCGTACGAGTTGGCTTGGGCTCGTTCATCCAACGAGAGTTTATCATATTAGCACATCTGTCAAATATAGAAGCATACATTCGCTCAACATGTTCTCTCGTTTTGTAAATCATCTTCTCGTAAGCAGGAATTCCAAATGCTTCACCAATGACTGCAGGTGTGAGGTTGGCAAATAACTTGCCATCAGGTGCAATAATAGTCCTCTGTTCTGAGTTGTAATAGTTAGCACACTCCATGATCAACTCCGAACACTGAATTGCTAGTCGAAAACCAACAGCTGCATAAAGTCCACTTTTGACAATATTGTGTGAAGTGATTGATGGACGATGGCCTCCAATTCCCATCATTCGGCTTTTGAAAGCTTCCATATTGAAAGAGCCTAAATTTGCGTCACTCAACTTGCCCAGCTTTGAAGAGAACTTTGACTCCGGCAGGAATGACTTGCTCAACTTCTTGATCACAGCTTGTCTAGATGCATTTGCCTTGCTAGATTCAGCATTATTTTCCTTGCGAGTCGCTCTTACTTTAGCCATTCTCAACACCTCCTGTAGCAACTTCGAATTTTCAACACTTAGAAAATTTACTTGGAGCAATACATTCTCTAGCACTTAGAAGAAATTTGACCCAAGCTTACTTCAGCAACTTCTCAACTTCGAATTTATCCCTCCTCAAAGCTTAACTTCGAATTTCTTCACCCTCAATTTTCCACACACTGCAATCTTCTTCACCTTAGAGCATCAAAGTCGATCAGGCACAACTCATATAGCCAAGTCGAATTCTAGAAGAAGCTAATTTTAGCTAAGTTATTAAATTTCCACTACTCTGCTGTAAGAATTCAAATTTCCCTCCTCAGGCAGCTGTAACACTTGGCATCTGGCGTCTGGAATATTTGACCTAGATTTTCAAAAAGATTCATCTCCACTGGTTTAGGCGTACCTCACTTTAGCATTTCAAAATCATCTTTTGAAAATATTAACTTCAATGGCTTCCTTAAGAAATTTGTTTCACTAGTTGAGGCATTGACACTTTGGTTTTATCCATCTTTGGCTTGGGAAGATTATTTTCATGAAAATTTTGATCAAAAATTATCTAGGCATCCTGCTTCAATTTCACCAGCCAAGGCAATTTATTTTCAACATCTCTTTCTTTGCCTTTTAAAATTTTTACTTAGAAAATTTCAATAATCAGGTGCTTATCAAAATCTTCATCTTGAAATCTCCGGCAAGATGTGGAAAATTCTAAAAATCAATTCCTTGTCGAAGATATCCAGTACCCAGAAGAAAATTCCCCTTAGAAAATGCAAGAATTCATGTGTATACAAATGAAGGGGTACTTTTAATTTTTGCAATTTTATACCTTAGAAAAGTATTTCATCATCAAAGTTCATCTTCACTCTTCCTCTCTGGGTGTATTTTTTTCTCTTGCTTTGCCTTGGAAAATTTTATTCAACTTCATGAAGCTAGCGCATTTTGACTCCTCTACTAGTTCGTACATGCCTTAGTAAATTTCCTCATCTATTCCCAAGGTTGGGCATATTTCTCTAGGGGAGGAAAAATTTTAACACTTAGAAAAAATTTCATCATCAACATGAGCATGGGCGCATATAGGAGGGTCTAAAGGAATTAACAACTTAGAATATTTCTCTCATCCTTGAGCTAACTTCATCTTGGGCGCATTTGAGGGGTCATGGAGGAATTAACAACACTTAGAAACTTTTTTAAAGCCACCACCTTCAACAACTTTGGGCGCATATGAGTGGTCTAGGAGGAATTAACAACACTTAGAAACTTTCCTAAAGCCATCTCCAACATGGGCGCATTTGGAGTATCAAGGAGGAATTTTAACGCCTTTGGAAGATTCCTTACACACTTTCCTAGTTTGGGTGCATTTCAAGGGTCAAGGAGGAATTTCAATTTGCCTTAGCCATTTTTCTCACCACTACCTCTCTCCTTGGGCGCATTTGAGGTGTGGAGGTGGAATTTCCACACTTAGAATATTTCTTGAACATCCTCCAAGGCAAGATGGGCGCATTTGAGGGGCTGAGCAGGAACTTTAAGACTTAGAAAATTTTCTAACACCATTCCTTGATGAGGGTGCATTTAGCTAGGTGGGCAGGAACTTTCTTGCCTTAGGAAAATTTCTTCATGCTCTTCCAAGGTGGGCGCATTTTGTAATGTCCCCTTCCAGTTGACATCTCTCAGATCATTGATTAGCCTATTATGTGACCCTCGTAGGCTGATAGGGTGGATAGAGGGTCTGGTTGAGGCTTGGCTTAGCTTCAGTTGCAGGATCGTTTCAGTTTGGCTTTCGTTCGGGGTCGTTCAGACATCATTTGCTTGACTTACTATTTTTAGTAAGTAAAGTCACTCAGCGAAGCACCCCTGCTATTTTTAGCAGTATGGTCTAGTCGTATGCAAATTCAATCACTTATTCTCCAGCTTCAGACGGTTCATTAATCGGACTTATTTTGAGGAAGATATTAATATTTATCTGTCAAATTAAATATTAATTATTTTGAAGCTTATAATTATAAAGTTATAATATTATTTAATATTATAACTTAAGTGATTTTTAAAGGGGTCGACCAACATAAAGAAGGGGCCACTTTTCAATTATATTTTATAATTAAAAGTGCGTTCGAGACTTTGGAAAAATTAAAAGAAAAGTTCGAACTTTATTTAAATGATGCTTAATTTGAGAAAAGTCGACCTTTTGAAGAATATAAAAAATTCATTGGGAAAGGAGCTCATTATGTTAAGAAATCAAATTTTTGTCAAGTCTTCCTTCTGAGAACAGAGCCAAGGGTTCCAGTTTTCATTTTGCATTGGAGAACGAGCCATCTTCAGTGTTGCAGTTCAGAGGCTGTGAAATATCAGCTGATTTATTGCTTATCAGAGAGGTAGCTTCATTCAGAGGTTATCACAGAACTTATTCAGAGATTATATCTTCAGGTTTTAGATCCGGAAATCACCAGACAGTCAGTTATTCAGAGGCGCCTAACTTCGTTTCACATCTGGCATTTCAACCAAGGCTGTACGGATTTCTTTGGGCTGCTGCTGGAGCCGTACTTTGCTGATGCAAGGGCCGTACTTGCAAGTACAGGCCATACTCTTTCCTCTAGGGCAAAACGCCTTCTCTTTTTGCATTTTGGCTTCATCAACAGGGGCGCATACTCTTCTAGTATCATCTGCAAACACCAGACGGAGGGAGAAGTGGTTTTCTATGATAGCCGTACTATTTTTATAGGCATCTCAGGCTGCTGCAAATACCAGGTTTTTCATCAATAATGTTGTTGTCTTTTAGCTTTGCATGTTATCAGATCTCAGATGTAATAAGCCTAGAAGATCAATAAACCTTTTGGCATCAATAGATCAAGCAATTTCTATCATTTTCCGTCTTGTAGTATTTTATTTAATTTTTATAAGCAATTTCTTTCAAAATCGCACTTCATTGGTTTATGCAAAAAACACAAAAAAAATCAAAACGTTCAAAAACAAACAAAAACAAGCAGATTCAGAAATCAGTGAGAACAGGGGTTTCTACACATTTGGCTAGTAGTGGAGGGACTTTTCCACACTTAGGCGTTTTTTCAACCTTCCTCATCTTCTCTCAAGGTTGGGCGCATTTGAGGGGTCCTGCAAGAATTTCTTGAGGCTTAGAAATTTTCTTCATCACCCCCCACAACTTGGGCGCATTTCACTAGGTCTGCAGGAATTTTTTCATGCCTTAGAAATTTTCTTCATTGCTACTTCACCTTGGGTGCATATCAGGAGTCTAGGAGGAATCTTCTACGCCTTAGCAAGTTTTTCCAACCTGCTTGCCCTGCTTTCTATTTTTAGTAAGCCTCTGGTTTTCATACTTCTGTAGCTTGCATTGATTTGGAATTTACACCATAGGACCCTCATGATCTAGTTGATCTATTCACATTGCCATCTTGTGTCGACCTGCTATTTATAGCCTGTTTTTGGAGGTGATTTACTATTTATAGTAACTACTTGATTTCAGGACTTCTACAACTCTGTTTGACGTGGAATTTGTTCCATGGGGTCCTCGTGGGTTGACTGGCCTGTTCACACTGGTGCCTCACACTAACTTGCTATTTATAGCCCTGTTTCAGAAGTGACTTACTATAAATAGTAAGTGCTTAGATTGCCTTCAAATTTTACCAGTGAATTCCTTGAAAGATACTGATCGTAATGGGATAGTTCAGTTTTCGGAGATTCTCGCATTTGACCCCTCATTTTAGGTCTCGAAGCTGGAAACCCTAATCTGACTTGCATGTCGATCAAATGATCTTCGTTTGACCCCGTTTTTGTTGCATGTCGCTCTGTTCATGACATTGAAGTGTTGGGCAGCTGCCGGAGTGGTCTTGCTAAAAATAGTAAGTGTCTGAAAAAGTGACCAATTAGCTACCAAATGTGTTTGCGTGTCACATAGCTCGAAAGATCTCATGAAACCTAGAAAAACCCAACAAATTGGATTGCATGCGGGCACTGGCCAAAAATAGTAAGTTCCTGAAAAGTGATAAATTCTGCCTACATGTTACGTTGCTGCGTAGCTCTTGAAAAACCCATGACGAATATGCTAACATGCACTAAAAAGTCCTGCATGCAAACCCTAAAAATAGCCTTTGAAGACAACTCTTGAAAAAGGTCCTGATCCTGGTTTGCATGTTACATCATTGCGAAGCTTCCGAAAAACCCACAAAGAATATTTAGACATGCGTTGAAGACTCCAACATGCAAACCCTAAAAATAGCCTCCGAAGTGAAGACTGTTGAAATTATCATCTCCTTTTGCATGTTATATCACTGCGTAGGTCTCGGAAAACCCAAAAATATTCTCTAGACATGCACCGAAAAACTCTGCATGCAAACCCTAAAATCTGCTTTTGAAGGTGATACTTGCTAAAAATAGAAAGTTGTCAGATCTAGCTCAAATTTTGCAGACAAGCAGTTTGACGTGCTCTGGATGCAGTGTAATGGTTAGAATTTCAAAAGTGCTGAGAAAATGCCCCAAATTGAACACTTACTAAAAATAGTAAGTTATCAGAATTTAGTGAAATTTTGGTGGGAATCCACTGGAAGCCTTCTGACTACAGTGCCAAGCTTAGATTTCAATTCACTCACTCAATTTGACTTCAAACTAACCGGAGGATCCAAAACCCTAATTCTTAGACTTAGCCAAAATTTCAAGTTTAAGCTCAAAGACCGGAACATCCCCGGAAAGGCAGACAAAAATGAGAGACAAAGAGAGAGAGACAAAACCAAAGCCAAAAGACAGGAACAGAGCAAAAATTCGGGGGTCCCCATTTTGAATGGGGTGATGTGTGAAAAGGTCACAATAGGACCCTACTTTGGGATTTTATGAGGAGCATCTTAGGCCCATTGTGACGCAACGGTGGGACATTATGAACACCCCGCTTCATATGGAAGCCCGTGCTCTCAATCCCAAATGGTATGCACCGAAACTTGGGAGAGTGCCTCCATCTCATGATGAAGAGGTGAAAGAAGGCTTCATGAGGGCCCTTACAAAAATGTGTTCTCCAAAGGAATCTACTCTACTTCGCACATAGTGGCTTCCATTTGCCAATATTCATGGTCCAACTTTCAGGAGAGCAAAGGTGAGGTTGGATAGAGCTACATTACCTCATGTTGACCCTATTGGATGGTGGATGTGGCATGGCAAGGATGCAAAAGAGTTGAGGGTACTTTCCATTCATCTTCTTTTATAGGTTGCCAGTTCCTTTGCTACAGAGAGGAATTGGTCCACATATAGCTTCATCCAATTAGTTAAGAGGAAAAACCTTACCTCTAGATGATCGAAGAAGTTGATGGCTATACACAGTGCTTTACGGCTACAAGATCGCCAGACTACTGAGTATTGTCAGACTCCAGCCTTACGTTGGGATGTTAATCCTGAAGATGCTATGCAAATTGATGAGGAGGATGCACATGAGGGATTGGTTTGGGTTCTCCATTGGTTGAGGCAGCCCCTTCTATTGGTAGTGACTATAATGACCCTTAATTTAAGATTGATCCTATTAACAAATAATGCAAGAAATAAGGAAAAAGAATTGAATTATATTTTTCTTAGCTTAAGACTAATTGTATTAGCTCTATCTAAACAACAATTGATTGTGTGATTTCATCCAATCATTATGACTTAATAATATCCTGCTAAAGTTATTACAGTTGTTTCCTCAATCATAGGTATGGTTGGATAGGATGGCTGCAATGGGATGCTCGTAGAGTGCTCCTTCCAAGCCCAAGAGCGGATATGGCGATCCCTCTTGGCCCAACAATGGCAGATCGCTAGTCATCATTGTGGGTGGGGTACTTAGAAAGTCTCTAGCACTTGCTATCCCCTTCTGCACCTCCTATTTCCAATCTCCTATGACTTAGAATGCAGCTGTAATCCTTTTTACAGTCCACACACACTTATCCCTCATATCGGTCATTCGTATTTAGTAAATATAGATAACTCAGATGCATAGTTGGAATACTTAGACTCGACATGGACTCGGTAGCCCAAAAATGTGACTCGGACTAGGGACTCGGCACAGACTTGGGAGAAAACTCGGCAAAAAAAAAAACCGTAGTTTTACAAAAAGCCAAGAACAAATTAATGCATTTAGAGAACATAAGAGGCTAATTTGATTATCAAACACTCATAATTCAAAGATTACACATGTCATATGATCATCAAACACTCAATAATTGAAATTTAATCATTCATAGTCATCAAATACTCATAGTTTCAATGTATAACATCATAAGATTATAAATGTTTACATATAATCTTGGCTTTTTTCAACCACAATTCAATTTGTAGGCCTGTATTTCACAAACTTGAGTGTTAAAATGAAAGAAAAAGTTTTAAAAAAATGGGTTTTTAACCCGTTTTGACTCCCAACCATGCAGGAGAGTCCTGGGTCAGGATTCCCAAGTCCGACCTCAGGACTCCTGAGTCCTGAGGTCGGACTCAGGAGTCCCGACCCAGGACAATCTTGTACTCGACTTTCGAGTCCGTAGCGAGCCAACTCGGCTCACCAGTGGACTCCCGAGTCTGCCGAGTCCGCGGCGAGTCCTGGAGAGTCCGCAAACTATGCTCAAAGTGCATATGTACAAAGTTTCATGACTAATAAATATTAGATCTTCTACAACACTACTGTGTATAAATAAATGCATAACCGACTCATCTTCAGTTTAAATTGAATTCATAAATATCATATGAAAGTGTACCTCTGTTGCTGACGCTGGAGTCTTAATCAGAATCAGGATCGTCCAGTATGAGTAATATTGAATTCTACAAAATATGTACAATTCATAAATAGACACACATACAATTTATTCATTTATATTAAAGAGCCATAATTACTTATAAGGCTCACTAATTTCTGCAAGCATCATTATTGCATAATTGAATATAATCCATATATATATGATCATTATTACTTAGTTCTTAGACTTATAATACTCACCCTTGTATGAGCATGCATATTATCTATATTAATATATATTTATTTAAAGTTATGAAGAATACTTACTATAGACCCTATCTATATCCTTAATACATTTTAATTATTTAAATACAGGAAATACTTATCTTTATTTTGACTTGATTTGCTGAAGCCTTCTTAATTCTCACAGCCTTCTTCATTCTCACCGTCACTATGATTTAGTGTTCAGCATGTATATATTCTTTTCTATTTGGCTTTTCTATTCTTAACTTTCCCTTTCTTTGATTCTACCCCTGCTGATGGTTCGATAGTTCAATGTGCAGCACGTGTATTGTTTTTTTCCTGATCATTGCCTTTTGAATGACTTTGGGGTCTCTTTAAATATCCTGCGTTGGTGTCCCCTTTGAATCATCATCACCTTTGATCGCTGCCATTAACTAATTCTGACCGGTGTAAAGTTTTGGATTTTGTCTTTAGTAATAGCATTACTTAGTAATCGATAATAATCAGATATTACTGTGTGAATATTTTAATATTAATCAGATATTAATAAGTGTAAATAATGCCAAGCATGATAATTATAATATTATTTATAATAATATTTAAATTGCAATTTCGATTTTTATATCTTTTGATATTTATCTTATTTGTTTATTAATCCTTGTATTTTAATATTTCACATTTTAATATAATAACAATAAATTGTCTATATATATTATATTATATTTTATTTTAATGTGTTACAAACTTTTATATTGATATGTTGTCCGTTTCACGTTAATATATTATAATGATTATAATATTTAGTATTTATATTTAGTAATTACAATATTATATTTAATATTTATAAATATAATATTATCTTTGATAATTATAATTATAATAATTTAAATAGTTAATGTATTTTGCTTTTCTTGTTTCCTATGTTTCATATCTCAATGCTACGATTTAGACCTACCATCTTCTGATTAGGGACAGCCATATATTTTCTTAGTTATATGTTTGTGCATTTCATAGTTGAAACTTGGAGCCTTTGGGAATTTTTGTTATAATTCTAAGATTATTGTATAATATGTATGCACATTGATAATGAAAGCATTTGAATTTTGTTAATTTGTTTGTCGATTCTCATGTGAAATCTCAATGCAAGTCTAATGCTATGTATTAAGCTTCTACAATGTCTATGATGAATGCTTTAACATATGAACATTTGAAATTTCTCTATATTCGTTAAAATTTCCCTATTTTTACATAGTCGTCCCCTAAAAAATGGCCTAAAAGTACCCTCATACTAGAAACACATCCCGCCATCCTCTGCCATCCCCGAAACTCCGTGGAGCATAGCTTAAAAGAGAGATATTCAAAGTTTGGAAATGGATTTCAGTTTATATAGGTTTGAAACAACAAGTACAACAGATACAATGGCTTCGGAAACACAATCATCTCTCTAATAATAATCACGAACTATTGCCATTAGCTCCAAACACACCAAACAACATGAAATGTACTTGCAGGTCAGAAAAAATCAGTGAAAAACAATCCCCACATTGAAACATAGAGCATATGACTCTTTAACTTAACTCTTCATGTTGCCTTCAAAGATTCATCAACAAACTTTGCCAAAATGTTAAACAAATACTCCCAAAATATCAACTATTTAGAAAACATCAAATACATCCATTATGAAACCCCAAACTAAAACTCTGGTGAAGAATAGTGTTGATTCTTGAATTAGAGCCACTCTAATCTAGCTAGGGATTATCTCTCAAATCCGAAATTAGAAATCCAATGAGGGTTTTCATCCTCAAAAGATCATGGAAACTTGCAAGTTCAATCCAACAACATAACAATATGAGAAATCTTCAACATATGCAAATGAGCCCCCAACACCTCCTTTTATAGCTTTTTTGTTTTGTTTTTTGGGTACTTTTTCAAAAAACACTTTTTGCTTTTGTTTTTTGCTTTTTTGCTGTTTTTTCGGAAAAAAAAAACATTTTTTTTGTTTTTTTTCCAAACACCTTGGTAATGTCCCTAATAGGAGTTATACTGAATCTATTCTAGATTATCAATTTTCCAAGCAATGGGCTGTAGAGGATACCTTGGATTGATTTAGTTCCTGTAAACAGGTTAGAGATCATTCACCAAAAATAGCCTAACAAATAGAATATTAGTACTCCACATTGAACATTGGAATTAAGCATGAGTAGCTCTATATTAAATATCATAATTAACATTAGCAACTTCATAATGAACTAACTAATCCAATCACTAACCTACCTTGGGGTTGCTCAATTACGGGCCACATGGAAGAGGATGTTGATAGGATATCTTGGTCTCTCCCTCCTCATGTGGCGCATGCCATTCATATGAGGCGGTCCCCTAGGCCTCATGTGGCGCATGCCATTCATAGGAGGTGACCTAGTGAGACTCTCAATTTCCTCATCATCATCCTTTCCCACTGCCCATAATTAATCCTCCCCTCTTGTTACACCATGGTAGGAAAGTGAGGTTACAATGGTTGCTCTGGTGATCCAATCTAGACCCAAAGGCAGTACCCTTTAAGACAAAGGCAAGTACCCCTTTGGCCTATGTGGACTCATCTTGTCCCCTCTTGGGTGGCGTATCTAGGAGAAGACCCCATTGCTGCATTCCCTTTGTAATTCTTCTTTCCCCACCATGGTGAAACATGAGCATAATAATATAATTAAATGACTAATTACAGATATGTATATTAGCAGTGTATATATAAATTTCTGAACTTGTTGTTAATGGAGATAAATAATAATGAGCACAACTATTGACTGTCCTTTGACTGTTGGCGTAACAACTAATACCTCTGGAGTAAAAGTTGTTATGAACAGCCTGTGTACACTACGCAATGAGTGCTCTTCAAATTAGGAGGGAAGCTCCCTCGTTGTGCTTTGACAAAAATACTTGCAAAGGAAAATAAGCTAAACTATGTCCTGTCTTTTTGTTTCAGCTGTAGAGGCACAAGGCTTTCTTGAAAGAACCTATACGTTGCAGCTGAGTTTTCTCTGGTTTTGCAGATCTACTAACTACAACTTAAATTTAATCTATCCAATCTCCTCAGGAAAATAGAGCAGAGGAAACAGAGCAAGGTTTGACTATCTAACGATAAACGAGTTTAGATTCTCTACTTGAGGGCAAGGTGGCGCAACTATCATCTCAATCTAAACAAGCTTATTGGGCACAAACAGATTTAAGAATTTACTATGACAATCTTATGAAACCCTATGTGGCATAACACTTGATCAAAATAGTAAAGACTTCACAAACAACTTTTATCATCACAATCTCACGAAACCCTATGTGGCATAACACTTGATCGTAATGATAAAAGTCTCACAAAACAGATTTATCTAAACTATGGGAGGAATTTACCATGCCAATCTTATGAAACCCTATGTGGCATAACACTTGATCAAAGTAGTAAAGACTTCACAAAACGATTTTATCATCACAATCTCACGAAACCCTATGTGGCATAACGCTTAATTGAAATGATAAAAGATTCACAAAACAGATTTATCTAAACTATGGAAAGAATCCACCATTACAATCTCTTGAAACCCTATGTGGCATAACAATAAATCGTAATAGCGAAGACACATGAACAAATACCAAAAGAGCAATATTGAGGGCAAGGTAGGCGCAGCATATATTTCTCTCTCAAGCAAAAGTTATTTACAAATGAGCAAAAGCTCTTATTTATATACATCAAGGTGTAGGAACCTAAAATCACCTTGAGTCATCTACGTCTTGCAATGCATGCAAGATTTGCTGCCAAACCCTAATGAAGTAAACTATACAGTTAACTGGAAAACTACCATCGTTAACCGAAACATCTAATCTAAAAATGGACAATTGTGCGAGCATGCACGTCCTTATTGAAAGCAAGTTAATTGGAAGACTACCATCAGTTAACGAAAAACCCTAAAAGAAACTCCAAGTAAATAAGGCAAATCTCAGAATAGGTATGCATGTGATGACAACATCGAGTTAACTTGAAAGGGTAACACCAAGTTCAACTCGTGTGTGTAATGTCTATCCTGAGAGACGGGAACTGAAGTTTACTGGTCGTGATCTCGAGCAATCAATCCCTCAACGAGATTGTTAACTGTATCACTATCTAGAGCTATGAGACTCTGTCGAAGAATGCTATGTCGATGCAGCATATCCTCACCAGCTGTGATCTGAGACTGAAGTTCGCCCCTATTCCTCGTTGCCTCGTCGAACAATGCTGACATGACTGTAAGCTGAGTAATCTTACAGCCAACGGTCTCCCCACTGAAAATGGTATGAATGAGTGCCTGGAGCTCTGACTGAACGTCGGTAAGCTCAACGTAGGCACCACCCTCAATCTGATAACGGCACGGTAAGCGGGACACTAAAGTCCTCACAAACCGGAGTGCACTAGTGACGTGCTCTCTACTCTCAGCCAACTCTGATGCTAAAGTGTCTTCTATCTTTGCCCTCAAAACCAGTTGTGTCTTCCAAGAGTAGATAGCCTCTCTGTCCTCTGCATCCGTGACTGCATCATAAGCCACACTCAGGTGAGCAATCATAATCTCGTCCCGGGGTTTATTAATTGCCATATCCCGTTCTTCATCTTGAAGACGAAGACGGAGTTCTCATGCATTGTACCGCAACTGATATAACTCTGTCAGCATAGTACGGCCTCTAGCAACGAACTCCTCCTCCCATTCCTCCAAACGCTTGCCATATGCAACTAAGTGATTGAGTTGACTTTGCTCTGCTGGAGGCTCAAGCATCGGTGGGAGTGTG
This sequence comes from Sequoia sempervirens, assembly GCA_007258455.2. Classification (NCBI taxonomy): domain Eukaryota; kingdom Viridiplantae; phylum Streptophyta; class Pinopsida; order Cupressales; family Cupressaceae; genus Sequoia; species Sequoia sempervirens. The sequence goes on from VDFB02097167.1 coordinate 114,583, forward strand.
TTAATGGCATCGGGTCTATGCACAAGGCTAGAAATATACTGACGAAGCTGTCTGATTTCAGCCTTGAGGGCTGCCTTATCCTCTCCGTCCTTTAGTATTCTATCTCTGGCACTATTTGTAGCAACTTGTAGGAGATCAACCTGAGTCTGGCGTGTGCTGCGACCAAGGTTGACTGTGATAACTTCAAAATCCTGAGATTCCAATTCAGCCAAGTTCTTCCCCTATGGAGGTACGGCAGTCTCAACGACAATCTCCATGTCAGTGTTTCTCTCTACATGAACCATGTTCTTAACTCTCTTGTCCGGCGCATCCTGGTAAATGTCATCAAAATCAGAATGATTAAGAACATAAGATGGCTGCCTCCTCTTCCTTCCTAGCTGAGCTTCGATCCAAGATTGGTCTTGGCTAATGCTACTAGAAGGGTCTGCACTAGCGACAGGAGGTACTGATGAGAGTGAATGTGTAGAAGATCCACTACGAGGTGGAGAGTCTAAATCCAATTCGATGTGAATTGGGACTGGTGAAGGCTCTGAAACTGGTGTAGGAACTTGAGGCTGAACCTCAGGTACTGGCGGGCTCTGAACTGATTCTGTGATAGGATGTCTGTCAGGCTCCGTGTGTGTAACAGTGGCAAGTGCCTTGCCCTTTGAATTGTTTGGCGCTTGTACTTTCTTGGGAGGATTACTCCTCTTCTTTTTGTTATGTTTCGTCGAGGAAGGTAGCGAAGGATTCACCACTACTGGCGGCTCTGCTCTGGGAACACTTACCCTCCTTGTCTTCTTGCTGTCGAGGTAAAGTATACTGTTCTGAATAACTCTACTTGACCTCTCATGGCTGTTGCATATTCTGTGGCGTACCAATCAACTGCTGGCAACGGTTGTGTATCAACCTGCTCTCTGAAAAACCGAGGAAGAACTTCTCCCTCATCATCTGATAAACCTCCCACATCTTCTGACAAGAAAACAGAAATTTGTGAGAGAGAGAAGCGGCCGTAACTACGTCTGCGAACCTCGAAGTCATCTGCGCAATTTGCCCAGTAATCCTCCATAGAAGGCTCATGATATGTACCTCCAGCAAAGCGAGTTGTATAATGACTGAAAGGTCATAGGCACGTCTTAGACAAGATATAAGATGATATTTATAAAGTTCTTGCCTGTACGATCTTACTATCAATTCTTGAGCTTGCACCAATACATTCCAAACTGAAAAGGAAAGTTGAGAGATGGTCTGTGCCTGCGGCGTAGAAGACGATGAACATCATGCATCTGTCTAAGGAACTCCTGAAAAACTGTCTTATCCGAAGGATAATGTGGAAGCATAGCTGGATTTCCTGTGAAGCCATATACTCGGATGTAGGTGTATGTTGGGAACTGTATAAACCAATCTGCCCATCCATCCATTGCTGCCCTAGCAACTGCCGAGATACGAACATGCAACTCCCGGTCCAAGTTTCTCACTGTGTAAGTCAAGAAAGCCTCGTGAACACGCTTGAAATGACGTTCAGCTCTGGTGAACTCAAGCTGATCATAATATTGATAAACTTTCTAAACACTGAGGATGCCCACGGTGTTTAATCCTCGGAACTGACCCTGATAAGCGATCAAGTACACGAGATATGAACACATATGAAACTCATGGGCAACTAAGAAACCGGTGATCTGCCTGTGGAGAATGTCACTGATGAAGGATGCCCAGTCATAATGCTCCTGCCCAGAAATGATGCGACCAATAATGTAATACATCCAAGGCTGGAAAACATTTGCATGTTTTTGTAGAGCACCGCTTACAAACCTAGCAGCGCTATATAGTGTCGCTGGTTCTGAAAAGAAGCACAAATACAAGATGGAATTAAATAATCAGGAACAGGAGATAATAAGCCATGAATCAGGAAGATGGCCTACTGTCATGTCCCCATCCTAGTCAGCACAGCTGGTGACAGGGTTAGCCTATCATTTCGATCCTCGTAGGCTGACAGGAGTGTGCAGAGGATCATTTGGAGCCGTTGCTCAGTGTTTGGTAGCTCCAGTTTGCAGTTGTATCAGGTTGGGCCTTCGCGGAATCTTCCAGTGAGCGTTTTCAGGAAACTTTCTATTTTTAGAAAGTTAGGTCAGGCGGAAGCTGCTATTTCGGGCAGGGCACCTGGTTCAGCCATTCAGCTCAGAATCGACCCAGTTCAGCAATTGGTTGTTTAGACGGAGAAATAAGGAGTATTTAATGGATTATTAAATATTTAATATTTTGACTTTATAATAAAGTCACTTTATTGAAATATTTAAATATTTAATTATTTGGCTCAATTATAAAGTATTTATTATACTTTATAATAAATTATTAAAAGGTGACTTAATGAGTATTTTATACTCATTAAAAGTAGACGCCAATAATTAATTATTCCTCCTAAGTCAAAAGTGCAAATTAAATCATTAATTTAAATGATTTATTAAAATGAAGACTGGGTCGAATTTTCTTCAAGGCAATATATACCTTCTCAAGGCAAAATCGAACTATCCTGTTTATTTATTCAATTTTGTCTTTATTGCTCTGAGCATTGGAGTTTGCAAACCCTAGGGTTTCTGGCAGACGATCGTTTCTGGAGAACGAAAACTCTTCAGAGATCAGGCAGACTGAGGCTGTGAAATACCAGTTGAAGCTTGCACTTGGTGATTTCATCCAGAGATCACAGTTCGGGATTATTGAGTTATTTATTCAGAGATTGGCAGAGAAAATCATCAGACAGTCAAGGCGACTTAAGCAAAGATCTTTTATCAGTGTTTTTGGCACAAATTCCAAGGGCCGTACTGCATTTAATGCTGCTGCTGTACAGGCCGTACCAGCAAGGGCCGTACATTTTCATCTCCAGAGGAACGCCTCTCTTTCTCAGCTTCTGGTGTTTGGTTACTGGGCGCCTTGGTCTACTGAGGTTGTGCGTTGGTTTTAGAGCTCAGAGGATTCTTCATTTATTCTGGCCGTACTTCCTTCTATCAGCTGCAGCCGCCATTTAAAACCAGGTTTTTCTTATTTAATAATTTGTATTTCCTTCATACTCCGTATCTGGCTATTGTAAATCTCCTGGAAGTGAAATATAATGAAACGCCTACCATTATTGATCAAAACCTAGGCTTATATTGAGTTCTTGAATTTATTTAGAATTTATTTGCATTTATGAGCAAAATCGCATTTTACATTTTTTGCCTGAAAACACAAAACAATACAAAAATCACAAAACTTGCAAAAAACCTCAAAATATCAGTTAGGGTTTCAGTTTGAGAACCACCAGGGTTCTGACAAAGCATCTGGATTTTTTATATTATTTTTCCAAGTATTTTCTTTCAAAATCGCACCACTATCTTATTGGCAAAAAAACCACAAAAAAATTAAAAAACCTACAAAAACACAAAACAAATCAGTTTAAGCATCAGGGGTTTGAAGTTGAACCAGCAGGGTTCATCACAGTGGTATCAAGGCAGTTTCCTGCCATCCTGAGGGTTTGGGATTCATATGCAGCTACAGGAGGTTGGACCTTAGAGATATTATACTCGCAGGAGAGCTTTGCTTGACAAGGAACAGGAATTGAACAGGCAGTCAGGTACCATGGGTGACAGAACAGTGATTCCCCAAGATCCTCGGGATGAAGATGCAGAGGTCAGACAGACTCTTAGAGATTTACGGACAGGTCAACAACAGGTAGCTGATGTATTACAGCAGTTGACCACAGTTATACAGAGGATAGGTTCGCCTAGGAGACCATCACCACGTCGTGATGAAGACAGGAGTGATGCAGGTTCACGAAGGATACCCAGGACTGTTTCATGGACAGTAGATAGGCCTACTCGCCCTACTTTTGTGAGACAGGAGCCTGATGAGGCTATTGCAGATGAGGAGCCTGAGGGAGTGTTCGCGGATACTCTTATGGCAGCGAATGATGAGTGGGAGTTATTGACCCCAGAGGTCAGAGAGAGACTTACTTTTGATAGGTGTCTCACACAAAGGAGAGAGCATTACAGGAACAAGCAGGATAGGAGGCCTAGACATCAAAATGGTGACCTGAAGCACGCCACAAACAGACTCACTTTAGCTATGTTTGATGACAGCGGTAAGGTTACAGCACAGGCTTAGATCAGTAAGTTGGATACCTTCCTTACATTGCGTCCCATGGCTGAGGAGGATGCTATTAGATATGCTACTTTGCATCTTGAGGGGGCAGCTTATGACTGGTGGCATCATGGGATGGTAACACTTCAGCATGACCGTATCACCACTTACCAAGAGTTTGTGGATAGATTGGTGGGACGGTTCGACAAGAAGGATCCTGAGACTTACTTCAGAGATTTGGCCCAGTTGAGACAGGTTGGTAGCTTGGAGGCCTACATAGGAGACTTCCAGCAGTTATCCGTGATGGTTCCCGACATATCAGAGAGGCGTTTGGTTGTGCTCTTCGTGGAGGGATTGTTGGAGCCATTGAGGGGTTGGATCAAAGCATTTGATCCTCTCTCACTACAGGAAGCGATGAAGAAGGCACGCAGCATGGAACTTGCAGCTCCATCTAGCAAGTTCAATTCCAGGAATACTTCTTCATTTAAGGACAACAAAGGATTCAATAAAGATAAGGAGAAATCTGATTTTAAGAGTGATTCAAAGAGAAAATCAGCAACACCCTTGGATCGTGAGACTCTTAATGATTTGCGTAGGAAGAAGCTTTGCTTCTACTGCAAGGGTCCCTATGATGCTAACCATGATTGTCCTTTGCAGCTTAAGGGTAAGGCCAATAGAGTTATGTGGGCTTATTATGAGGATTCGGAATCTGAAAATTCCGGACAGCAGGAGAGTTCTGAGGAGTCAAAGTCAGAGGCTTTAGAGCCTAAGGTGGAGGCAGAGTTAGAGATCCAGTTCTAGGAGGCACAGTTGTCTAGCATACAGTAGGAGGGATCTTTCAGACTGCGTGGAGTTTTGGCTGGTCAAAAGGTTATCACCATTTTAGACACAGGAGCCACCCATAATTTTATAGATGCCAGATTTGTGGAGAAGTGTGGGCTCATAACCAAAGAGTTTGAGGGCATTCGGGTTAAGGTGGCTAATGGTTACACTCTCAAGTGTGACCGTATGATTAAGGATCTTCCTTTGCGCTTGAATAATTATGAATTCAAGGCTGATTATTATGTGGTAAATATGGGCGATATTGATTTAGTTTTGGGCATGAAGTGGCTTCATTCTCTTGAGGAAGTTACACTTCGTCTCAAAGACATGGAGATCAGGTTCGAGGTGGATGGGAAGACTCATATACTGAAGGCCATCCGAGACAGTAACGTCAGGACTATTTCTTTCCGACGGATGGAGAGACTTATGCATCATGACATGGTTGAGTGGGCCGCCGAGTGCACCTTGATGCCAACACAGGAGGGACAGCATAAGACCGAGTATCATCTTGACATTCAGCAGTTGAGAGTTAAGTATGGGAAGGTTTTCAGTGACATTCCACCAGGAAGACCTCCAGATAGGGGTATTGAGCACATCATAGAGCTTGAGGAGGGCACCAAGCCCGTCATGATTACTCCTTACCGGCATCCAAAGCGGCTTAAGGATGAGATAGAGAAGACTATCAAGGAGCTGCTTGCTATGGGTCACATTCGACTGAGTAAGTCACCATTTGCTTCTTCAGTTGTCCTAGTGAAGAAGAAAGATGGTACTCTTCGTATGTGCATAGATTACAAAGTCTTGAATAAGAGGACTATTAAGAACAGATATCCCATACCCCGTATAGATGAGCTTATTGATGAGCTCCATGGTGCCTGCTACTTCTCGGAGATAGACTTGAGATTGGGATATCATCAGATTAGAGTTCGTGAGCAGGATGTTGAGAAGACCGCTTTTCGCTGTCATTGTGGAAACTTTGAGTTTGTGGTTATGCCATTTGGGCTAACCAATGCTCCAGCGACATTCCAGTCCACCATGAACAGGGTCTTCCACTCACATTTGAGGAGATATGTACTTGTCTTCTTTGATGATATTTTGGTCTACAGCAGGACATGGCAGGAGCACTTGGCTCATTTGGATACAGTACTCAGCATTTTGGAGAGGGAGTCCTTGTATGCCAAGGAATCCAAGTGTGATTTAGGGATGACTGAGTTGTTATACTTAGGCCATATTATCAGTGCAGAGGGAGTGCGGATGGATCCTGAGAAGATCCGTGCTATCATAGATTGGCCTACTCCTACGAACCTTACATAGCTGCGAGGATTCCTTGGGTTATGTGGTTTTTCTATCGCAGATTTGTCAGTGGATATTCACGCCATGCAACACCTATGACGGATTTGTTGAAAAAAGGTGCATTCATTTGGATTCCTGAGGCACAGGAGTGTTTTGTGAGGTTCAAGGAGCTTATGACTACATGTCCAGTGTTGGCACTGCCAGATTTTACGAAGCCTTTTGAGCTTTAGTGTGATGCTTCTGGTGAGGGCATTGGAGCGGTGCTTATGCAGGATAAGCACCCAATTGTTTATGAGAGCAGGAAGCTCAGAGGACCAGAAAGGGTTTACAGTATATATGATAAGGAAATGCTGGCCATAATGCATGCCTTGGCCAAATTCAGGCAATATTTAGTGGGCAGTAAGTTTTGTATTAAAACTGATCATAATAGCTTGAGGCATTTCCTAGGACAGCGAGATTTGAATGACCGTCAACAGAAGTGGGTGAGTAAGTTATATGCATATGACTTTGACATCACCTATATCAAAGGTACACAGAATGTTGTTGTTGACGCTTTTTCACGCCGGCCTCATCTGAGTTCTATGGTGCAGATTGCAGAGGATTGGAGGCACTTGATTGTGGCAAAGTATGCCAAGGATACATGGGCATCTGGTATTGTTGAGGGATCTATTGTGGACACCAGGTACACACTTGTAAATGACTTGATCATTTACAAGAACAGGATTTTCTTGATCCTAGGGTCAGAGATGAAGAACACCATTCTGCAAGCTTTCCACGATGTACCTACAACAGGGCATCTTGGGTACTTTAAGACTTACGGACAGGTTTGGGAGAGATTTACATGGAAGGGTCTTAAGGTAGATGTTCTTTAGTACGTGCATGAGTGCCCTGTTTGTCAGCAGAACAAGCAGGAGAACACGTATCCGGCAGGGTTGTTGTAGCCACTTCCGATTCCTGACAGGAAGTGGGAATGCTTGTCGATGGATTTTATTGCGGGCGTGCCTAAAGCCCAAGGACGGGATTGCATATATGTAGTTGTGGATCGGTTGACGAAGTATGCCCACTTCTTTCCGATCACCACTACTTACACAGCTACACAGGGAGCAGAGGTATTTTTCCGTGAGGTTTTCAGATTACATGGGTTGCCTCGGAGCATAGTTAGCGACAGGGATAGTCGGTTCCTGAGTCACTTTTGGCAGGAGTTGTTCAAACTTTGTGGGACCGAACTTACACCGAGCACCAGTTACCACCCGCAGACCGATGGTCAGATGGAGATAGTGAAGAAATGGGTGGAAGGCTACCTCAGGAATTACATTGCAGGGCAGCAAAAGGCGTGGGTCAAGTGGATATACCTATGTGAGTATTGTTACAATACCACCTACCACATGACCATTCAGATGTCCCCATTCATGGCGTTGTATGGGTATGAGGCGCCTAGTTTTCTTGATTTGCTACTGAGTGATAGTAGAGTGCCTAGTGCGGGAGACTTATTGCAGGAGAGTCAGGACAATATGAGGGCTCTTAAGGAGAATATTGCTAAGGCACAAAATCAACAGAAGCAGTATGCAGATCAGAAGAGGACCGACAGATCTTTTGAGGTGGGAGACATGGTATATCTCATGCTGTAGCCCTACCGACGGTCTACTCTCAGGAAGAGTGGATCAGAGAAGCTCAAGCCATGGTACTATGGTCCTTTCAGGATTGTCAAGCGTGTGGGAGAGGTGGCTTATGGGCTAGAGCTTCCAGTGGATAGTAAGGTCCACAATGTTTTTCATGTGTCACGTGTCAAGAAGGCGTTAGGACATCGTGTGGTACCTTCAGTAGTATTGCCTCCCTTAGATAATGAGGGAAAGGTGATTTTAGTACCTGAGTCTATCCTGGAGTACAGAGAGAGACAGCTACGCAGGAGGACTATCAGTGAATATCTGGTGAAGTGGAGAGATTTACCAGTGGAGGATGCTACGTGGGAGAGTGAGGAGATTTTGCAGCATCCTGAGTTGAGATTGCTTGAGGACAAGCAATTTCAGGAGGGGTGGACTGTAATGTCCCCTTCCAGTTGACATCTCTCAGTGCTTATGATTAGCCTATTGTGTGGTCCTCGTAGGCTGATATGGTGGATAGAGGGTCTTGTTGAGGCATGGCTTGGCTTCAGTTATTAGAATTATTCAGTTTGGATTTTGTTCGGGATCTTTCGGACATCACTTGCTTTTTTTAGTAAGTGGAGACACTCAACGGAGCCCCCCTGCTATTTTTAGCAGTATGGTCTGGTCATATGCAGATTCAGTCACTTATCATCCGGCTTCAGACAGTTTGTCAATTGGACTTATTTTGAGAGAGATATTAATATTTATTTGCCAAAATAAATATTAATTTAATTGAAGCTTATATTATAAAGTTATAATGTAATTTAATATTATAACTTAAGTGACTTATTGAAGGGGTCGACCATCATGAAGAAGGGGCCACTTTTTAATTAATAAATATAATTAAAAGGGCGTCCAAACTATTGGAAAATTAAAAGAGAAATTAAAAGTTTATTTAAATGATGCTTTTTGAAGGAAGTCGACCTAAGTGAGAAGATATAAGTTTTCCTTTGAGAAGAATTGATCATTATGCATATGAGAATCGATTTTAGCCATTTTCCTTCTCAGAGAACGAAGCCAAGGGTTTGAGTTTTCTTTTGCATTGGAGAACGAGCCATCTTTAGTGTTTGCAGTTCAGAGGCTGTGAAATATCAGCTGATTTATTGCCTGCCAGCTGAATAGCTTCATTCAGAAGTTATTACAGAGCCTATTGTGAAGTTATCCGTCAGGGTTTGATTCAGTAATCGCCAAGGGAAGGATAAAATCTTGAGCGGCTGGGTTAATGGTTTATCTGGCACAGTATTCAAGGTTGTACGGGTTTTGTACTTGCTGGTACAGGCCATACTTTTGTTGCAGCAAGGGCCATACTTCTTCAAAGCAAGTTGCCTTGTTTTTTCATCATCTGGCTTCTTCAAGATGGACGCCTAGGGTTTCTGGAACCTCAGCAACAATTTCGAGGTGGGATATTTGCATATCTTCTTTCAACCGTACCATCTCAGGGTTCTTTCTGGTGCCTGCAAGCTTATCCAGGTTTTCAATAAATAGCTTGCCTTTTTGTTTGAATGTTTGAAAGTTACAGTTGTAATCATTCAGGAAGATTAATAAATCATTTAGCATCGAGATCCAATCTGTATTCTATAATTTTTAAGCATCTGGATTTTTATATTATTTTCCAAGTATTTTCTTTCAAAATCGCACCACTATCTTATTGGCAAAAAAACCACAAAAAAATAAAAAACCTACAAAAACACAAAACAAATCAGTTTAAGCATCAAGGGTTTGAAGTTGAACCAGTAGGGTTCATCACAAAGAGGACGCCGAAAAATGGGGAGATTACAGAGATAATGGGGATCCCATAGCAATCCCATTTGATTGCTCATTGTAGACACCCTTGGGAGTGAAATTGTTTGATTTTAAACAAAGCTCAACAAGTGAAGTAATCTCATGATTGATGCACCTTTTTACAATCCCAACCACTTATATAACTGAGACGCTTGTGAACAAGGACATTGCATTAAAATTAATTGGAATTTTATATCACCCAACCACTTTTACTTAATGAAATACAAAAAAATTGAGGAATTTTAGCTAAAATAAGTCATTTTTACCCCTACTTTGGTTCTTTGTGAGGAAGAAGCTTATAGTAAGATGTAAGTAGGATAATCAATTGCATCAACAAGGGATTTTAATGGTACATTGTCTTTATGAATTTAAGGTGCACTATATATACTTGAGGTGATCTCTTTCTATTGAATGAAATGTTTCTTGAAACCATCTCCAAAGGAAGATTTGGTAATGAATATTTTCACTTTCTTCATAATCACAAACACAATGTTGGAATGCAATATTCTATAACTCCCGATATTTGTTAGATGATCTATCATGTTTTCTTCTAATAACATAGTGGCATTCCCCTTGTTTGCTTTGATGGCAATAGTAGCCTTGTTTACATTTGACTTATGCAATCTACTCTTCTTTGGGAATGTTGAACTTAGGTGGTTTACTTGAGCCATTAGATGTGGTTGCTATGGGGTCCTCACTATCTCCAATATTGATAAATCTTTTCATGGAGCACTTTGAAGAAAAAACACTCAATTCTTTTTGTTTGAAGCCAAGGTGGTGGAAGCATTACGTTGATGATACAAATCTAAATTGGCATTATGGTCTAAGACAAATTGGAGTATCCTTGTTTAGACAACATTGTAGATAGCATTACGTTCATGAAGGAGTTGGGATGTGATAAAAGATTCCTTTCCTTGATACTATATTTTATAAAAACCTTGATGGATCCATTTAGCGTCAAGTGTATTGGAAAGTCACTTGCACTAACCTTCACCTACATACATCTTCTCATCACCATTTTGCCCAAAATGTAGGTGTTTTAAAACTATTGCTACAAGAGCCTTTCATAATTTAGATGCCTTATGAGTATATTTTTTATTCAGCAAAGGAAGATTAAATATGTTTACTCGCTTATGCTACTTGACTAATTAACACAGAGTAAACGAGAATATATAACAACAGTAATGAACTTATCAATTACTTGACAATGCAAATTGTTGTGCCCAATCAAAATTTTTTCTTCATTAAGGCATTTTGTAAAGAGTGGTCAAAGTCTTGTAAAAAATTTCCTCAAAAGTCAAAGTTTCTAAAAATAGAAAGTTTCTAAATAGACTTGATTCAAGGTTTAGGGTTTTTTGGGTTTGTTGTCAAATGGATGCTGGCAAAACTTTCTAAAAATAGAATCTTTGTTAGGAGGGCTCTAACTGATTATGATTGGTTGAAAATACTTCTCAATCAGGTTGGTCCGGTCAGAATCATTAAAAGGTCAGGATTTCTCCGTGGGTTAATTTTTCTTTTTCAGAAGGCAAAGCATGAGCTCTGAGGTTATCAATGGAGGATTATCTGCTACCAGGTATCAAATTCAAAGTTTCAAATGCTGTGCAGAAAACGTCAAATTGTCAACGATTGAGAAAAGGTGGAGTTCACGCGAAACGGAGGCGAATCCGAAAATGGTGAAATTTATAAAAAAATCTCTATCTTTGAGATGTCTAGGCGCCCTGTCTACTCAGGGGCGCCTAGCATCTGGCGCCTTAGTCATTTTTTGGCTTCCGTCATTCGTTGTTCGAAAATAGTGAATCATGCCTGTTAGTAACCTTCAGTCGCTTGGAAAACAAGATAAAAGCAACATTAGAGGCTGAGAAAAGTTGGCAAATATATCACTGAGGTTTAGATAGGTTAGTGTGCTCAACATCCGGATGCAGGTGTCCGTCGTCTTGTGGAAATTAGTGATCAAAAGACGTAGTTGGCAAAAGTGGAGATCAGGGATGAAAGAAAGATGAAAATCATTGAAATTTGGCTAAGGCATGGGATGCTAGGCGTCCTTGTCAGCCAGGGGCCCCTGGGTTTTCAACACTCAAAATATTTTCGACCCCGACATACCTTCTTTCTAGTTTAGCCTCCGTTGGTCACTTTTGGGGTCTGCAATCATGATCAGATGATGTTGAATGGCGATATAAAGCTGGGGATCACTTCAGCAGTGGTCAAACAGATTTTATCAGTTGGCAATACCAGATTGCTAGCTCGTCGAAGTAGGAGGCAGGCCTCGTCAGAAGCAGAAGCAAGCAAAAAATGAAGAAAATGGCTAACTCTAGAGAGGTTTTACATGTTTGATGATGTCATCGAATGTGTATGTTTTTGCCAAAAACATGTCTTCACGCGTGTGCTTTTTGCATTTACAAAGAAGGAATTCACTGTTGCACGTGCAAATGGACTCAAATTTTTTGCATACAAAGTTTCTATCTTCATGGATAGACTTCAAAATTTTAGGGCTTTTGTGAAGAAAACACTTTTTCATCTTCAAACTCTATTCAAGAAGGCTTTTGGCATTCATTCTTCATATTTTGTAGGTTGGCATTCAGAGGTAGAAAAATATCGTTTTCTTCTCATCAAGATTTGGAAGCTCAAACAGAGTGCTTTTTCAGTGTTCTTTGTGGATTCGAGATTGGGAAGAATAGAGACACGCTTTTTCATGGTCCAATCTTCTAGGGCATTGCATTTCAGAAACAGGTGGTCAGCTTTTTCAATTTTCATTGATTTGGGTCAATCTGCTTTTTGCTCCTCTTGAAGATTGGGAAATTTTATTTTTCCAAAAAACCGCTTTTTTCGATGCTTTTTTGGGAAGCCCTCAGCTTTTTCAAAATCTGATGAACTGGGTCTCTTCAGAACGTGATTGTCTACAAAACCCAGACCTCAGGTTTTTTTTGAGAATCTGCTTTTTGGAGAGAAATGAGTCACATTTTTGAGGTAGCGAAAATTTCCAAGAATAGAATTAAAAGCAGTAGTTAACTCGATGCCTTTTCCAAGTTTAACTTGCTATTCTTGTTTCATGCTTATTTATTCTTTGTAAAATAGAAAATCAAATGGATAGTTGGAACTTCCCCTGCTTTTAAACCAGTTAACTAATTTTAATAGGTGGTTAGTTAGTTGTTTTGTGTTAGTTTTAGAAATAAATCTTGCGAGTTGGCAAGTC
>VDFB02097167.1:127501-148747 GCA_007258455.2 Sequoia sempervirens
TATGTGGGTCATAGTGCTGTCGGCTGGTGTGATATGAAAAGTGATAAAATTGAAGCTCACTCTCAGCTTCTTTGGCTGCCTGTATTGAAGGACACACCTCATTCGAGTTGCCCATGACAATCGGGAAGTCAACACCTCCCTTCTTCTTCTTCTTTTGAATTTTATCATAGGCAACCAACTGCCTAGATATTTCTAGCATTAAAATTCTATCGGTTGGGTACTTAGGCAGCCTATATGGATATGATGAAAAACCTTGCAGCCTTATGTAAGAAAACTTCGGAAACTAAATAAACCAGCACCCATACCTTTCAATCAATTCTTGGGCCTCTCTAGAGATTCTGTGATGCATCTTCTCCTGAAGCAATCTCCTGATATGCATGGTGAAGGCGTCATTGACATGCTTGTAATGAGTGGTACTCGCTAGGTGCAATTGCGGACAAGCCTCATGGATTTTGAATTGGTGGGAGCCACAACCGACAGGCTCCTTGTAAGAGATCCCCCTGTATTTCGTCATACGAGCCAGCATATAGATGATGTAAGAGCTCATGTAAAACGTCTTCGTCCTTCTCAGGCTCAGGAGCTGCTCGTGCAAATTGTCACTGATCATCACAGCCCAGTTGACGTAGTCTTTCCCTTCCAGCACGAGGTTAATGTAGTAGAACATCCATGGCTCAAAAATAAAGGACTGTGGGCAACCACCAACTCTGCTCAGCATCATAATGAGATCACAATATTCTTGCTTCAAGTCATCCGCTATGATTTGCTTCGGCAGCTTCGTACGAGAAGGCTTAGGATTGCTCATCCAGTGAGTGTTGATTGTCTCCATGCATCTCTCGAATGCGGAAGCGTACATTCGCTCAGCTCGCTCTCTGGACTTGTAAACCATATTCATGTGCACCAGAATCCCGAAAGCTTCACCAATGGCTGAAGGAGTGAGATTAGCAAGTACTTGTCCATCTGGTGACATGATCGATCTGTGGTCCTCGTAATAGTTGGCACACTCCATCATCAGCTCCGAACACTGAATGGCTGGTGGGAAACCAGCGGCTGCATATAATCCGCTTCGAACAATATTGTGCGAAGTGGTCGAAGGCCGATGACCACCAATCCCCAACATTCTGTTCTTGAAAGTTTCAAGGTTGATGGAGCCCAAGTTGGTATCTGTCAGCTTGCCCAACTTCGAAATGAATTTTGACTCTGGCATAAATGTCTTGCTCAGCTTCTTGATCACAGCCTGCCTGGATGCACCATTGTTATCTTTGCCAGTCGCCCTTGCCTCAGCCATCTGCAGGACAATAGACATTCATCAGCAAATTAATTCATAAAATAAATAAAACATTGTGTAGGGGCTGCAGTTGACTTCAAGAACTTGAGAAGCTGCAATAACTTTTCTTATTCGCAAACCTCACCTTCTCCTTCACAAGATTTCGAACTTCAATCACTTAGCAAATGAATTTCCAAGCAAGCCTTAGCGACTTCACTACTTCCAGCAACTTCAATCAGCAACTTGAACTTTGGTAAATTTGTACTTCTTCAAATCAGCAAGTTTGCACCTCTAGCAAATTTCAAACAGCAAACTGAACTTTAATAAAGTCGCCCACTTCACACTAGCAATCAGCAACTTCAAATTCGTACTTCCTCAAATCAGCAAGTTCGCACTTTTTAAGCTCTTAGCAATATCCTTCTTAAATTGAAATTTCTCCACTTGCATTGGCGAGTTCAAACCTCAGCAACAAACTAAGCTTCAGCAATCAACTCAAGCAAGTGCGCACCTTCAGAAGTTCCAGCCTTCAACACTTTAAACTTCAGCAATAAGTTCGAACTCCAGCAAACTCCTCTTTGAAATTCAAATTTCTTCACTTCAAATTTTGGAACTCCACAACCACCTCAAGTCGTCCTTCTTAGCTTCAGCAATACAATTTTCTTCATAGCAAATTCGTACTTCTCCAATTGTGAAAAACAAGTGAGAAATTTCTCAATTTTATAGCCAAAAATAGAATTCTAGAAGGAGCCAATTATAGCCAGTACATTAACTTTCCACTACTCCACTCCAAGAATTCGAATTTCCCTCTTTGGTGTTTCTGACACTTGTCCGAGAATCTCAACCTTCTAGAAGTTCGACCTTTGACTGGCATCTTTTGAATTACTTTCGAAAAATTCAATTTAAATTCATCTTTTTAATTCACCAGCCGGAGCTTTGTCACTTGAATTCGAATTTCACTTCTCTGGTATTTCTGACACTTGTCCGAGAATCTCAACCTTCTAGAAGTTCGACCTTTGACTGGCATCTTTTGAATTACTTTCGAAAAATTCAATTTAAATTCATCTTTTTAATTCACCAGCCGGAGCTTTGTCACTTGAATTCGAATTTCACTTCTCTGGTATTTCTGACACTTGTCCGAGAATCTCAACCTTCTAGAAGTTCGACCTTTGACTGGCATCTTTTGAATTACTTTCGAAAAATTCAATTTAAATTCATCTTTTTAATTCACCAGCCGGAGCTTTGTCACTTGAATTCGAATTTCACTTCTCTTCAGCTCTGGAAAACTCATCATCGAAGAATTCAATTAAAATCATCTATGCCATTCATTTCAAATTCGTTGTTCAGAGAAATTCATCTTGAATACACATTTTATTCACTCTGCCTTAGAAAATTTTAAATTATCCCTTAGGAAAATTTCACAATTTGAGCACTGATTGAATTCTTCACTGAAAAAGTATTGGCGAAGTGTGGAAGACATGGAAATCCATCCATCATCACAAATGTTCAGTACCCAGAAGAAAATTTTACCCGAAACGCGATGAATCCATGGGTACACAACGAACGGGTTTATTTAATTTTTTAAATTTTGAACCTTAGAAAAATATTACTCCACCAGTTTAAATTCATTCCTCGTCTGTGATCGTCTTGTTGCTCTGACTTGAGAAATTCTAAATCATCTTGCATTGTTATCATCCTCTGACTTCGTCACCGTGAAGTTTGCTCGTGCTTCAGGAAGAAAATTCATCACCTTGAGTTCTAGGCGTATTTTCTAAGGAAGAAAATACCTTGCCTTAGAGAAAATTTTAAATCATCTTGAAAATTTTGCCTTAGAAAAATTTCGCCTTGGAAATTTTTATTCAATCTTGCTCATCTTTGCCTGTGAGAAAATCATCAACTTTGTTTGGAAAATCTTCATGAGGGCGCCTAGCACATTTTACCTTTCACACTTGGAAAATAACATTTCCACTTGAAGTTCCAACGCCTTAGGAGAAATTCTCATCACATCATCTTGTATTTCACTTCACCACCCTAGGCGCATAGCACTTGGAGGAAATTCAAAATCACGCCTAGCATTCACCTTGCTTTGACCACGCCTTGGGGTATTTTATTCACCACTTACCTCATTCGCCACCCTACCTTTACTTTTACCACCTTCAACTTTGGCGCATTTTGCCTAGGCAAGAGGGTGACTCTTCAACTTCTCATCTTTTGTCCTCACTTGACCTCATTTGGGCGCATTTTGCCTATGTAGGAGGATGAAAATCTTTGACTTGTTGACTTGCTTTCATTTTTGGGCGCATTTTAGCCTATGTGGTGGATGAAAATTGTTGACCACTTTGACTTCTTCTAAACTTGGCGCATTTTGGCATGGCTACAGGATGAAAATTGTTGACTTTCCTTGACCTTTTGCATTTTGGGCGCATTTTGGCCTTGATGAAGGATGGGCGCATTTTGCCCCTTGAGCAGGATGAAATTTCATACTTAGAATATTTTCATGTTTTCTCCAGTTTCCCTTGGGCGCATTTTGCCATGGCTGCAGGATGAAGCTCCAGACTTAAACATTTTTCCTCGTTTTCGCCAGCTTATCCATGACCTGCTATTTATAGTAATCCCTCTGATTTTTGCATCTCTGAAGTTCAGAACGACTTGAAATTTCAAACACTGCATCCTCACAACCTTGTTACCCTGTTGACATTGCTATTTCGGGTCGGCCTGCCATTTATAGCCCATTTTTGAAGGTGATTTACTATAAATAGTAATTGTTCGCTTCTGATAGCTCCACTGCTTCGATTGACCTGGAATTTGAATGAGGCGCTCCTCACCACGTGACCAGACTACTGACGTCAGCGCATGCACCTGACTTGCTATTTTTAGCATGTTTCTAGAATGACTTACTATAAATAGTAAGTGCTCCGTTTGACTTGAAATTTTACCAGCAGATAGCCTGAAGGGTGATGATCGCGGTGCTTTACACCGGTTTTCGAAAATTCTGACTTTTACCCTTCTTTTGAGACTCTGAAGTTGGAAACCCTAATTTGCTCTGCATGCGTGTAAATGATCTCTGTTTGTCTTCGTTTACTGTTGCATTAGCGTCGATTCGTGATTAAAGCTGGCGGGAGGTATTGGGGCCTTTTGCTAAAAATAGTAAGTTCCTTCTGAGTGATTATCTCCATTTGCATGTCATACCAGCTGCGTGGGTCTCGAAAAACCCGCTAAGGAATCATCGACATGCAAAAAGAAACCCTGACATGCAAACCCTAAAAATAGCCTCGGAAGACTGAATTCTGAAAGTTGTCTCGTTTTGCATGTTATACTGTCGCGAAGGCCTCGAAAAACCCAGAAGGAATATCTAGACATGCAAAGGAAAACTCTGCATTTAAGCCCTGAAAATTTGTCCTGGAAGTTGGACTGCTAAAAATAGAAAGTTGTCTGTTTTTGTTCAAATTTTGCACGCGAGTAGCCTGATGTGCTCTGAATGCTGTGTGACTGTCGAACTCTCAAAAATGCTGACAGATTGCCTGTAATTGCACACTTACTAAAAATAGTAAGTACTCGGAATTTGATGAAAATTTGCTGAGAGCCTGCTGGGAGCATGCTACCAACAATGTTAAGCTCAATTTTCAATTTATTCTCTTCGTTCGACCTTGGACTGACCAGGAAAAAAGAAAACCCTAATTTTTAGACTTGGTCAATTTTACGCTTAAGCTCAATGACGGGCACAATCCTCGAAAGGCAGATATCAGAAAAGAGACAGAGAGAGAGAGAAAGAGGAAAACCCAAGCCAAAAGACCAGAATGGAGCAAAAATTAGGGGGGTCCCCATTTTGAATGGGGCGATGTGTGAAAAGGTCACAACATGACCAGCTGTCTATCAGGCTCTGTGTGTAACAGTGGCAAGCGCCTTGCCCTTTGAACTATTTGGCGCTTGAACTTTCTTGGGAGGATTACTCCTCTTCTTTTATTTAGGTTTTGACGAGGAAGGTAGCAAAGGATTCACCACTACTGGCGGCTCTGCTCTGGGAACACTTACCCTCCTTATCTTCTTGCTGTCGAGGTAAAGTATACTGTTCTGAATAACTCTACTTGACCTCTCCTTGACCGTTGCGTATTCTTTGGCGTACCAATCAACTGCTGGCAACGGTTGTGTATCAACCTGCTCTCTGAAAAACTGAGGAAGAACTTCTCCCTCATCATCTGATAAGCCTCCCACATCTTCTAACAAGAAAACATAAATCTGTGAGAGAGAGAAGCGGCCGTAACTACGTCTGCAAACCTCGAAGTCATCTGCGCAATTTGCCCAGTAATCCTCCATAGAAGGCTCGTGATATGTACCTCCAGCAAGGCGAGCTGTATAATGACCTGAAAGATCATAGGCACGTGCTTTAACAAGATACTTAAGATGATATTTCTCAAGCTCTTTTCCTGCAATTTTAGCATCAATTGCCGACTTGCACCAATACATCCCAAACTGAAAAGGAAAGTTGAGAGATGGTCTGTGCCTGCGGCGTAGAAGACGATGAACATCATGCATCTGTCTCAAGAACTCCTGAAAGATTGTCTTATCCGAAGGATAACATGGAAGCATAGCTGGATTTCTTGTAAACCCGTATACTCGGATGTAGGTGTATGTTGGGAACTGAATAAACCAATCTACCCATCCATCCATCGCTGCCCTAGCAACTGTCGAGATACGAATGTGCAACTCCCGGTCCAAATTTCTCACTGTATAAGTCAGAAAAGCCTCGTGAACACGCTTGAAATGACGTTCAGCTCTAGTGAACTCAAGCTGATCATAATACTGATAGACTTTCTGAACACTGAGAATACCCACAGTGTTTAGCCCTCAGAACTGACCCTGATAAGTGATCAAGTACACGAGATATGAACACATGTGAAACTCATGGGCAACTAGGAAATCGGTGATTTGCCTGTGGAGAATATCGCTGATGAAGGATGCCCAGTCATAATGCTCCTGCCCAGAAATGATGTGACCAATAATGTAATACATCCAAGGCTGGAAAACATTCGCATGTGCTTGACCTGAGACACGATTCAGGAGTGTGATTAGAATCGCATACTCATCCTTGTATTCACCACGACCCACATTGTTTGGCAATCTGTTCTTCGCTTGTTTTAACCATCTTTCTGCCATCTTCTTCTGACACTTGTCCACATCAACATCAAATGCCTGCTCACACTGCTCCATAGAAATAACTAGGCTATTAGGGTGTTGAGGAATACCAAAACTCCTTTCGATGTCTAGAGGCTTGAGACTGCAAATGACTCGTCCGTCAACTGACACTATCTCACGAGTAGTAGAATTGTAATGCTTAATACAAGCCATCACGAATTCAACACAGTGAACATAGATAGGTATGGAAGTGGCCTCTATTAAACCAGACTGCTCAATATTTTGAATGATTGAAGCTCTGATCTTAACAGGATCAAGAACTGCTTCTGGCAACACCTTGTGAAGATCTGTCTCAACCAACCTGAGGAAGTCATGAGTAAGGACTGTTTTGGTCTTGTATTCGAGCTGAGTGAACTGCATTTTGAAAAATTCGCCTGTTGACTGTGAACTTGACTGTGTTCTGACAAGATTTCTGGAAGCTAAAAATAGCTTGCGAGAGTTAAAAATAGCCTTTCGAAGAATTATTTTCAGCGAAAAATCTGAGATATGGGTTTTGTCTAGAAAAAGATTATAAGACAACCCAGAACGTTAGATTTGTGAAAATTCAACTTCTACTTGATCATACAAAGACTTTTCATTTGAGAAAATTAGTAACTCGAGAACGAATGTTCTGAAGTTAAAAATTCCTGAAAAATCAAGCGCACGATTTTAACTCGAGGTAATTATATAAAAATGATCCAGATGTTTGCACTTGTAGAAATTGCCAATTTCAGGAACATGCGAATGGCAATCTGAGAGAAATTTGAAATCCAAGGATGAAAAAGACGTTTTTGTATGTTCTTTTCCTGTGAAAATTGCCCTTGATCTCTCCAAATTACTGATAACTATGAACTTTAACCTGCAAAAAGATATGTTAGATAAAATCGCCTTTGGAAATTGATGAGGAATTCGCCCTTGCTTGAAAACCACGAATTTTCCTTGAAATTTGCGTCTTTGTTTTGAAGAAAATTCGTATTTGCCTTTGAAGAAAATACGAATTTCTCTTGAAGTTTGAGAATTTCGCCTTTGTAAACTAAAGAATTTGCGAATTCCTTTTGAAATACGCCTTGGGTCCTTGAAGATTTGAATTTCTCTTGAAATTATGAACTTGCTTGAAAACTGAAAATTCGCCTTTGAGAATTACGATTTTACTTTTCAAAATATGAATTTCCTTGAAAAATACGAATTCTCTTGAAAACATGAATGATAAATGAAGATGGCGCCATGTTTAAATAAGAAGAAATTTGCATCAACTTAGCAACTGCAAGAATTCAAAACCCTGACAAAAATAGGAGACCTCTGATTGGACCCCTTTCAGTTGAACTGCCACTGATTGGAAGTTCGAATTTAAATAAATAATAAAATATTTATTATGCAAATAGCAAAAGGCGCCAAAAATAGAAAATCGCCATTTAATGCTAAAATTGCAAAATAAATAAATATTTTGAACTTTAGTTGACAATTCGAACGAAGCTTTAGGATTCACCGTTAGGCTTCACCAATTCCGAAAAGTCATCTCTTGAGCTCATAGGCGTCCATTTGCTCAAGTTATTCCACTTTTTATTAACTTCCTATTTAATAGCTGACAACAAAGTCATGACTGGCCAATTTCAACACTGATTTCTAAGTGACTGGTTGATGCTGAGACTGAGCTGAAGAATTCATCGGAAAGCCTACTGAACAAGGAAGAAATGTCTGCTGGGAGACACTACTGCAAAATCCATCGTTTAACACCCTGAAAAATTAGGCGCCCCTAATTAAATTCATTTACGGGTTCCAGACTTAACTATTTTCCTAAACTAACATCTGACCTTCAAACGGCTGCTGACGACGAACGCTAAACCCTGCTGACAGGAAACGAAGCTCACTGCATGCCTAAAGACATTCTGCATCGAACGTATATATGCACTACATCTGAAAAGTTCATTAAGGGCCTCAAAAGTAAAAGCGCCCCTGGCTCTTAGTTGCACTAATGTTATTTTGACGAAAGTTGAACCTCCACCCAAGTACCCTACTTTGTCCTCTGATATCTGGAGATGGGATGATCCGATTCAGGCACTATCTGTTTTAACGGACAGCCAGAAAGACCCACAAGAGAAGTCTTTAGAGATGACGAAGCAAGAAAACTGCTTCTAAGACCTCAAAAACGCCAGTGCGTATTTCATTAAAAAAAATATCTGCTCCAAACTTGGCCATTTTCCGGATGTCTTCACTTTTCAGCATTTCACCAAAGACCTTGCACGTGCGAGCGTCTGCCAAATCCCGAAGGCTGACGGCTAGGCTTGTTGAATAGATAAAGTAATTACGCTCAAAAGCCGTGAAGACTTCGAATGCGAACGACCTCATTTGACAGGCCTAAAGGCTAGGCGCCTCTGGATTGTAAAAATACACTGAAAACTTTATGTTGGTCCGCCCGTGAAATTACGTGCTTGGTAGAACCTCTGCCACGATTACCTGGAACGTTGGATCGACAAGCTGGATGATGCGTTGCGGAGCTAGGCTAGAGTAGTATTGATGTTAGGAAGACCTCATCTGCAAATTCACGCATCTGAAGGGTCCTTTTAACCAGCGCCCCTGAGCTGTAGTTGCACTGGGAACCAATGGAGAAGCTCAGAAACGTGAAAACTCCATTATAAGCTGATCTTCAGACGACAGTTGCCGGAGTTCTGGGATTCGGATGACTGCGTTTGATATCTCGTTGGACGAGCAGACTAGTCGTGAACAGATTGACTGCATGAGCTACCAGAAATACCAGAATCTACCCCCCCTTTAAGATGGGCGCCCTTAGGCTATAGTTGCACTTTTGCTTGAAAAAGGACAATTTCTCATATTTGGAACTTTGGGAATTTCAACTTCTGACGTTGTTTTCCGGAATTGCAGGTCTTGGAAAGCTTCGCTGGATAGCTCGTCGGATAGCCAGACCAATTCTGAAGAGATTGACTGTATGTATGAGCATTTCCAACAAGATCTTGACCTTCAAAAAGAAGGGCGCCCCTGGGTTATAGTTGCGCTTTCTTGCTTTTCCTCTGAGAAATCTTCATAATTTAACCTTTGAAAACATCATCACGATCGCTGAAATGACCATGTGCAACATGAAATGCTGTCGTGAGACGCTCCTCCATTGTGAAAAGCTCCATTCTGAGTCTCTGCTTCAGGTTTTGATCAATAAAACTGACTTTGACTGACAAAATATTGACAAAAACTCCATGCTTGATATTGCCCAAAACTGTATTTTACATCATTTTAGCAAGGTTTAGGCTATTTTATGCAAAATGCCTTGATGAAGCAAAAAATTTGGTTTGGGTACAACACTGATTTTACTATTTAATTTTTAAAATGTTAATTTAATAATTTAATATATTTTTCTAAGTTTCTAACTTGTGAAAAATGTCCATTCTTTCTGATGATTTTAATTTTTGTAACTTGTTTGCACTTGCAGATATGCTTGCTCCTTCATTGAGCCTATTGTACGAGTGATTAGATATGCTAATACCGACTATCCTAACCTTGGAGAGATTTATGAGACCTTTGATAGCATGCTTGGATAGATCAAGCAAGCAATTCATAGCAAGGACCTGTTGATGTGATTTTTGTGACTGCACCAATCAGCAGAATAAAGTATCCAATGGCTACTTCATTCTCTCTTGATCAAAGTATTTCGTATGCTAAGATTGTGAGAGAGATCATACGTTCAACTCCAAGGTTCCTTCAATGCAGTGGAGCACACTTAGTTGGTTCGTTGTGATATGCTGTTTTCACGAGGGGACTTACGCAATTGTTCAATCAACGAACAACAAACAGCAGATTAAAGGGGATTTCACGTGGTTCAAACGATTTGGCAGGTAAGTGCAAGTTTCCTAATACTAACCAGAAATGTGCAGAATTGAATGGCTGTAGGGATTAGAAAATCTATGTCCTATCTAGGAGGGACGTGGGATCAACTTCAGCAGGCTTCAACCAGACTCTGCTTCGCCTCGCGTTGGATAGCCTCTACAAAGTCGGTGCAATCTTCAAAGGGGTAGCGAGGAATGTTCAAATCACAATTCAACATAAAGACACCATCACGACGACACATGCCAAAACGTGAATCATAACCGAAGTTAAGCTTAAAGAGTATTCCAGTCGACCACAAAAGGCAAACTTACCATCAGCAAGCTGCTAGTGGTATGGATTAAACGAAGTTGCCTTGATCAAACACCATAATCCACAACTAACATCTACTTGCATGAAATGAAATTTATTCTACTTTATGCTACTTTAAAAATGCTAAGTGATTCGGAAGGACGAAAAAACCTTGCTAGCTACTCACAACAAAAGATGCAATCATCATCAATGAAAACCCTTTTTATTATGAGAGTGTTCACAACAACCTTTTACAAAGCATTCAATGAGAAAGCTTTCCTTCCTCTTCAATCTATGCTATGCTATCAAACTATGCTAAGCTAAGTTGTCTCTCTAATGCTCTCTAAGTCTAATCATGTACAAATGAGGGGGGATGCCCCTTTTTATAGCCGGCCAAGTCCAATGGACGGCTCAGATTACAATCAAATGGAGGACTCAAATCAAGCCACATAAGCCTTAACCCTAAAAACTGCTAGAATGAGGAGTGGTACAATAAATGGGTCAAAAGATTCCCACTCACTCCCAAAATAGTAAAGGCAATCAATGTCCACTATCAATCATCTAGAAGGTCATCATCCAGAAAGGCGTTTCCATTCTCCTTCTCCATGAACCTCTTCTCTAATTTCATCCTGACGAGGCTCACCAACTTCTACATGCTGAGTATCTCCTAAACCTTGGGCCTCCTGCCCTGTAACCGTGTCATCCTCTAATGCCGCCTCAAGCTCATGCTAGAAGCGTGTATCTGTGGCCGTTTCTTCATCTTCTTCCTATTGGTTATCTCTGGTAGGTGTGTTGACACTTTGGCCAACAGACTCCCTTCATGGTGGCTGATTTGCCTCCTGTAATTCTTGCTCTTTATTCAACATATTTCTCTGATCAACAAACAATGAAACCTCTTGTATACTTGGAGAACGAGTCTCCAATGGCGTAGGTGATGCCACCTCAACTCTCAGAGGCTCTGGCTGGACTGGCTCTTTCCTTCATGACTTTGGAGCTCAAGCAACCTGTTTCTTCTTTGAATAGTTGGCGACCTATGATCTCCCATCAAGTTGTAAGTAAGAGGGATTGATCTGCCCTTAAGTCTATTCACATGCCTCTAACCCATCCTCTGGTGAATGTCAGGATTGGTATGCAAAGTGTATCCAAATCTGCAATCTTCGGCTCCGACCAATCTGGAAGTGGGAGTGGTGTATTCCTCATTGTCTCATAATCTAGGTGTAAAACATTCACATCTTCATCTACCTGGTCCGGTACTGGAACAATGTCGCACTCCCTAATCATGTTCAAAGGTAATCTTGAAAACATCCTTCTTATTTCAGTCTTATCTAACGCACTCGCCCAGAAGTCCTCAATATTTTCCTTATGTCTGAACTCCTCTGACAATATCCATCTGATATTCCTATGAGAATCATAATACTGTCTGCTAGTATGATAAGAGAGGTGGAAGAACTGAAGCTCATTTTCAGCTTCCTTGGCTGCCTACAGTGAAGGACACACTTCATTTGAGTTTCCCATGATGATCGGGAAGTCAAGTCCTCCTTTCTTCTTCTTCTTCTGAATCTTATCATAGGCAATGAGTTGCCTAGATATTTCTAACATCAAAATCCTATTCGTAGGGTACCTGGGCAACCTGTAAGGATATGAAGAGAACCCTTGCAGCCTGATATAAGTAAATTTCGGAAATTGGATAAACCAACATCCGTACCTTTCTATCAACTCCTGAGCCTCCTTTGATATCCTGTGATGAGTTCTTTGTTGAAGTGACCTCGTTATGTGCATAGTGAAGGCATCATTGACCCTCTTGTAGTGAGACGTGCTCGTCAAGTGCAACTGTGGACAAGCCTCATTTATCTTAAATTGCTGAGAGCCACACCCAATAGGCTCCTTGTATGATATCCCTCTGTATTTTGTCATACGAGCCAACATGTAGATGATGTATGAGCCCATGTAAAATGTCTTCGTTCTCCTCAAACTCCGGAGTTGCTCATGCAAATTATCATTGATCATCACTGCCCAGTCAATATGCTCCTTGCCTTCCAACACAAGGTTGATATAGTAAAACATCCAAGGTTCAAAGATGAACGCTTGGGGGCATCCTCCAACTTTACTGAGCATCATAATCAAATCACAATATTCCTGCTTCAGATCATCTGAGATTATCTGCTTCGGCAACTTCGTACGAGTTGGCTTGGGCTTGTTCATCCAACGAGATTTTATCATATCAGCACATCTGTCAAATATAGAAGCATACATTCGCTCAACATGTTCTCTCGTTTTGTAAATCATCTTCTCGTAAGCAGGAATTCCAAATGCTTCACCAATGGCTGCAGGTGTGAGGTTGGCAAATAACTTGCCATCAGGTGCAATAATAGTCCTCTGTTCCAAGTTGTAATAGTTAGCACACTCCATGATCAACTCCAAACACTGAATTGCTAGTCGAAAACCAACAGCTGCATAAAGTCCACTTCTGACAATATTGTGCGAAGTGATTGATGGACGATGGCCTCCAATTCCCATCATTCGGCTTTTGAAAGCTTCCATATTGAAAGAGCCTAAATTTGTGTCACTCAACTTGCCCAGCTTTGAAGAGAACTTTGACTCCGGCAGGAATGACTTGCTCAACTTCTTGATCACAGCTTGTCTGGATGCATTTGCCTTGCTAGATTCGGCATTATTTTCCTTGCGAGTCGCTCTTACTTTAGCCATTCTCAACACCTCCTGTAGCAACTTCGAATTTTCAACACTTAGAAAATTTACTTGCAGCAATACATTCTCCAGCACTTAGAAGAAATTTGACCCAAGCTTACTTCAGCAGCTTCTCAACTTCGAATTTATCCCTCCTCAAAGCTTAACTTCGAATTTCTTCACCCTCAATTTTCCTCACACTGCAATCTTCTTCACCTTAGAGCATCAAAGTCGACCTTGCTAGCTGATGGAGAAAATAACAAAACTTCACAGCTCATATAGCCAAGTTGAATTCTAGAAGAAGCTAATTTTAGCTAAGTTATTAAATTTCCACTACTTTGCTGTAAGAATTCGAATTTCCCTCCTCAGGCAGCTGTAACACTTGGCATCTGGCATTTGGAATATTTGACCTAGATTTTCAAAAAGATTCATCTCCACTGGTTTAGGCGTACCTCACTTTAGCATTTCAAAATCATCTTTTGAAAATATTAACTTCAATGGCTTCCTTAAGAAATTTGTTTCACTAGTTGAGGCATTGACACTTTGGTTTTATCCATCTTTGGCTTGGGAAGATTATTTTCATGAAAATTTTGATCAAAAATTATCTAGGCATCCTGCTTCAATTTCACCAGCCAAGGCAATTTATTTTCAACATCTCTTTCTTTCCCTTTAAAAATTTTTACTTAGAAAATTTCAATAATCAGGTGCTTATCAAAATCTTCATCTTGAAATCTCCGGCAAGATGTGGAAAATTCTAAAAATCAATTCCTTGTCGAAGATATCCAGTACCCAGAAGAAAATTCCCCTTAGAAAATGCAGAATTCATGTGTATACAAATGAAGGGGTACTTTTAATTTTTGCAATTTTATACCTTAGAAAAGTATTTCATCATCAAAGTTCATCTTCACTCTTCCTCTCTGGGTGTATTTTTTTCTCTTGCTTTGCCTTGGAAAATTTTATTCAACTTCATGAAGCTAGCGCATTTTGACTCCTCGACTAGTTCGTACATGCCTTAGTAAATTTCCTCATCTATTCCCAAGGTTGGGCATATTTCTCTAGGGGAGGAAAATTTTTAACACTTAGAAAAAATTTCATCATCAACATGAGCATGGGCGCATATAGGAGGGTCTAAAGGAATTAACAACTTAGAATATTTCTCTCATCCTTGAGCTAACTTCATCTTGGGCGCATTTGAGGGGTCATGGAGGAATTAACAACACTTAGAAACTTTTTTAAAGCCACCACCTTCAACAACTTTGGGCGCATATGAGTGGTCTAGGAGGAATTAACAACACTTAGAAACTTTCCTAAAGCCATCTCCAACATGGGCGCATTTGGAGTATCAAGGAGGAATTTTAACGCCTTTGGAAGATTCCTTACACACTTTCCTAGTTTGGGTGCATTTCAAGGGTCAAGGAGGAATTTCAATTTGCCTTAGCCATTTTTCTCACCACTACCTCTCTCCTTGGGCGCATTTGAGGTGTGGAGGTGGAATTTCCACACTTAGAATATTTCTTGAACATCCTCCAAGGCAAGATGGGCGCATTTGAGGGGCTGAGCAGGAACTTTAAGACTTAGAAAATTTTCTAACACCATTCCTTGATGAGGGTGCATTTAGCTAGGTGGGCAGGAACTTTCTTGCCTTAGGAAAATTTCTTCATGCTCTTCCAAGGTGGGCGCATTTTGTAATGTCCCCTTCCAGTTGACATCTCTCAGATCATTGATTAGCCTATTATGTGACCCTCGTAGGCTGATAGGGTGGATAGAGGGTCTGGTTGAGGCTTGGCTTAGCTTCAGTTGCAGGATCGTTTCAGTTTGGCTTTCGTTCGGGGTCGTTCAGACATCATTTGCTTGACTTACTATTTTTAGTAAGTAAAGTCACTCAGCGAAGCACCCCTGCTATTTTTAGCAGTATGGTCTAGTCGTATGCAAATTCAATCACTTATTCTCCAGCTTCAGACGGTTCATTAATCGGACTTATTTTGAGGAAGATATTAATATTTATCTGTCAAATTAAATATTAATTATTTTGAAGCTTATAATTATAAAGTTATAATATTATTTAATATTATAACTTAAGTGATTTTTAAAGGGGTCGACCAACATAAAGAAGGGGCCACTTTTCAATTATATTTTATAATTAAAAGTGCGTTCGAGACTTTGGAAAAATTAAAAGAAAAGTTCGAACTTTATTTAAATGATGCTTAATTTGAGAAAAGTCGACCTTTTGAAGAATATAAAAAATTCATTGGGAAAGGAGCTCATTATGTTAAGAAATCAATTTTTGTCAAGTCTTCCTTCTGAGAACAGAGCCAAGGGTTCCAGTTTTCATTTTGCATTGGAGAACGAGCCATCTTCAGTGTTGCAGTTCAGAGGCTGTGAAATATCAGCTGATTTATTGCTTATCAGAGAGGTAGCTTCATTCAGAGGTTATCACAGAACTTATTCAGAGATTATATCTTCAGGTTTTAGATCCGGAAATCACCAGACAGTCAGTTATTCAGAGGCGCCTAACTTCGTTTCACATCTGGCATTTCAACCAAGGCTGTACGGATTTCTTTGGGCTGCTGCTGGAGCCGTACTTTGCTGATGCAAGGGCCGTACTTGCAAGTACAGGCCATACTCTTTCCTCTAGGGCAAAACGCCTTCTCTTTTTGCATTTTGGCTTCATCAACAGGGGCGCATACTCTTCTAGTATCATCTGCAAACACCAGACGGAGGGAGAAGTGGTTTTCTATGATAGCCGTACTATTTTTATAGGCATCTCAGGCTGCTGCAAATACCAGGTTTTTCATCAATAATGTTGTTGTCTTTTAGCTTTGCATGTTATCAGATCTCAGATGTAATAAGCCTAGAAGATCAATAAACCTTTTGGCATCAATAGATCAAGCAATTTCTATCATTTTCCGTCTTGTAGTATTTTATTTAATTTTTATAAGCAATTTCTTTCAAAATCGCACTTCATTGGTTTATGCAAAAAACACAAAAAAAATCAAAACGTTCAAAAACAAACAAAAACAAGCAGATTCAGA
Organism: Sequoia sempervirens; assembly: GCA_007258455.2. NCBI lineage: Eukaryota > Viridiplantae > Streptophyta > Pinopsida > Cupressales > Cupressaceae > Sequoia > Sequoia sempervirens. Next base: position 143,774 of record VDFB02097167.1, read on the forward strand.
AATCAGTGAGAACAGGGGTTTCTACACATTTGGCTAGTAGTGGAGGGACTTTTCCACACTTAGGCGTTTTTTCAACCTTCCTCATCTTCTCTCAAGGTTGGGCGCATTTGAGGGGTCCTGCAAGAATTTCTTGAGGCTTAGAAATTTTCTTCATCACCCCCCACAACTTGGGCGCATTTCACTAGGTCTGCAGGAATTTTTTCATGCCTTAGAAATTTTCTTCATTGCTACTTCACCTTGGGTGCATATCAGGAGTCTAGGAGGAATCTTCTACGCCTTAGCAAGTTTTTCCAACCTGCTTGCCCTGCTTTCTATTTTTAGTAAGCCTCTGGTTTTCATACTTCTGTAGCTTGCATTGATTTGGAATTTACACCATAGGACCCTCATGATCTAGTTGATCTATTCACATTGCCATCTTGTGTCGACCTGCTATTTATAGCCTGTTTCTGGAGGTGATTTACTATTTATAGTAACTACTTGATTTCAGGACTTCTACAACTCTGTTTGACGTGGAATTTGTTCCATGGGGTCCTCGTGGGTTGACTGGCCTGTTCACACTGGTGCCTCACACTAACTTGCTATTTATAGCCCTGTTTCAGAAGTGACTTACTATAAATAGTAAGTGCTTAGATTGCCTTCAAATTTTACCAGTGAATTCCTTGAAAGATACTGATCGTAATGGGATAGTTCAGTTTTCGGAGATTCTCGCATTTGACCCCTCATTTTAGGTCTCGAAGCTGGAAACCCTAATCTGACTTGCATGTCGATCAAATGATCTTCGTTTGACCCCGTTTTTGTTGCATGTCGCTCTGTTCATGACATTGAAGTGTTGGGCAGCTGCCGGAGTGGTCTTGCTAAAAATAGTAAGTGTCTGAAAAAGTGACCAATTAGCTACCAAATGTGTTTGCGTGTCACATAGCTCGAAAGATCTCATGAAACCTAGAAAAACCCAACAAATTGGATTGCATGCGGGCACTGGCCAAAAATAGTAAGTTCCTGAAAAGTGATAAATTCTGCCTACATGTTACGTTGCTGCGTAGCTCTTGAAAAACCCATGACAAATATGCTAACATGCACTAAAAAGTCCTGCACGCAAACCCTAAAAATAGCCTTTGAAGACAACTCTTGAAAAAGGTCCTGATCCTGGTTTGCATGTTACATCATTGCGAAGCTTCCGAAAAACCCACAAAGAATATTTAGACATGCGTTGAAGACTCCAACATGCAAACCCTAAAAATAGCCTCCGAAGTGAAGACTGTTGAAATTATCATCTCCTTTTGCATGTTATATCACTGCGTAGGTCTCGGAAAACCCAAAAATATTCTCTAGACATGCACCGAAAAACTCTGCATGCAAACCCTAAAATCTGCTTTTGAAGGTGATACTTGCTAAAAATAGAAAGTTGTCAGATCTAGCTCAAATTTTGCAGACAAGCAGTTTGACGTGCTCTGGATGCAGTGTAATGGTTAGAATTTCAAAAGTGTTGAGAAAATGCCCCAAATTGAACACTTACTAAAAATAGTAAGTTATCAGAATTTAGTGAAATTTTGGTGGGAATCCACTGGAAGCCTTCTGACTACAGTGCCAAGCTTAGATTTCAATTCACTCACTCAATTTGACTTCAAACTAACCGGAGGATCCAAAACCCTAATTCTTAGACTTAGCCAAAATTTCAAGTTTAAGCTCAAAGACCGGGACATCCCCGGAAAGGCAGACAAAAATGAGGGACAAAGAGAGAGAGACAAAACCAAAGCCAAAAGACGGGAACAGAGCAAAAATTTGGGGGTCCCCATTTTGAATGGGGTGATGTGTGAAAAGGTCACAATAGGACCCTACTTTGGGATTTTATGAGGAGCATCTTAGGCCCATTGTGACGCAACGGTGGGACATTATGAACACCCCGCTTCATATGGAAGCCCGTGCTCTCAATCCCAAATGGTATGCACCGAAACTTGGGAGAGTGCCTCCATCTCATGATGAAGAGGTGAAAGAAGGCTTCATGAGGGCCCTTACAAAAATGTGTTCTCCAAAGGAATCTACTCTACTTCGCACATAGTGGCTTCCATTTGCCAATATTCATGGTCCAACTTTCAGGAGAGCAAAGGTGAGGTTGGATAGAGCTACATTACCTCATGTTGACCCTATTGGATGGTGGATGTGGCATGGCAAGGATGCAAAAGAGTTGAGGGTACTTTCCATTCATCTTCTTTTATAGGTTGCCAGTTCCTTTGCTACAGAGAGGAATTGGTCCACATATAGCTTCATCCAATTAGTTAAGAGGAAAAACCTTACCTCTAGATGATCGAAGAAGTTGATGGCTATACACAGTGCTTTACGGCTACAAGATCGCCAGACTACTGAGTATTGTCAGACTCCAGCCTTACGTTGGGATGTTAATCCTGAAGATGCTATGCAAATTGATGAGGAGGATGCACATGAGGGATTGGTTTGGGTTCTCCATTGGTTGAGGCAGCCCCTTCTATTGGTAGTGACTATAATGACCCTTAATTTAATATTGATCCTATTAACAAATAATGCAAGAAATAAGGAAAAAGAATTGAATTATATTTTTCTTAGCTTAAGACTAATTGTATTAGCTCTATCTAAACAACAATTGATTGTGTGATTTCATCCAATCATTATGACTTAATAATATCCTGCTAAAGTTATTACAGTTGTTTCCTCAATCATAGGTATGGTTGGATAGGATGGCTGCAATGGGATGCTCGTAGAGTGCTCCTTCCAAGCCCAAGAGCGGATATGGCAATCCCTCTTGGCCCAACAATGGCAGATCGCTAGTCATCATTGTGGGTGGGGTACTTAGAAAGTCTCTAGCACCTGCTATCCCCTTCTGCACCTCCTATTTCCAATCTCCTATGACTTAGAATGCAGCTGTAATCCTTTTTACAGTCCACACACACTTATCCCTCATATCGGTCATTCGTATTTAGTAAATATAGATAACTCAGATGCATAGTTGGAAAACTTAGACTCGGCATGGACTCGGTAGCCCAAAAATGTGACTCGGACTAGGGACTCGGCACAGACTTGGGAGAAAACTCGGCAAAAAAAAAAACCGTAGTTTTACAAAAAGCCAAGAACAAATTAATGCATTTTAGAGAACATAAGAGGCTAATTTGATTATCAAACACTCATAATTCAAAGATTACACATGTCATATGATCATCAAACACTCAATAATTGAAATTTAATCATTCATAGTCATCAAATACTCATAGTTTCAATGTATAACATCATAAGATTATAAATGTTTACATATAATCTTGGCTTTTTTCAACCACAATTCAATTTGTAGGCCTGTATTTCACAAACTTGAGTGTTAAAATGAAAGAAAAAGTTTTAAAAAAATGGGTTTTTAACCCGTTTTGACTCCCAACCATGCAGGAGAGTCCTGGGTCAGGATTCCCAAGTCCGACCTCAGGACTCCTGAGTCCTGAGGTCGGACTCAGGAGTCCCGACCCAGGACAATCTTGTACTCGACTTTCGAGTCCGTAGCGAGCCAACTCGGCTCACCAGTGGACTCCCGAGTCTGCCGAGTCCGCGGCGAGTCCTGGAGAGTCCGCAAACTATGCTCAAAGTGCATATGTACAAAGTTTCATGACTAATAAATATTAGATCTTCTACAACACTACTGTGTATAAATAAATGCATAACCGACTCATCTTCAGTTTAAATTGAATTCATAAATATCATATGAAAGTGTACCTCTGTTGCTGACGCTGGAGTCTTAATCAGAATCAGGATCGTCCAGTATGAGTAATATTGAATTCTACAAAATATGTACAATTCATAAATAGACACACATACAATTTATTCATTTATATTAAAGAGCCATAATTACTTATAAGGCTCACTAATTTCTGCAAGCATCATTATTGCATAATTGAATATAATCCATATATATATGATCATTATTACTTAGTTCTTAGACTTATAATACTCACCCTTGTATGAGCATGCATATTATCTATATTAATATATATTTATTTAAAGTTATGAAGAATACTTACTATAGACCCTATCTATATCCTTAATACATTTTAATTATTTAAATACAGGAAATACTTATCTTTATTTTGACTTGATTTGCTGAAGCCTTCTTAATTCTCACAGCCTTCTTCATTCTCACCGTCACTATGATTTAGTGTTCAGCATGTATATATTCTTTTCTATTTGGCTTTTCTATTCTTAACTTTCCCTTTCTTTGATTCTACCCCTGCTGATGGTTCGATAGTTCAATGTGCAGCACGTGTATTGTTTTTTTCCTGATCATTGCCTTTTGAATGACTTTGGGGTCTCTTTAAATATCCTGCGTTGGTGTCCCCTTTGAATCATCATCACCTTTGATCGCTGCCATTAACTAATTCTGACCGGTGTAAAGTTTTGGCTTTTGTCTTTAGTAATAGCATTACTTAGTAATCGATAATAATCAGATATTACTGTGTGAATATTTTAATATTAATCAGATATTAATAAGTGTAAATAATGCCAAGCATGATAATTATAATATTATTTATAATAATATTTAAATTGCAATTTGGATTTTTATATCTTTTGATATTTATCTTATTTGTTTATTGATCCTTGTATTTTAATATAATAACAATAAATTGTCTATATATATTATATTATATTTTATTTTAATGTGTTACAAACTTTTATATTGATATGTTGTTTGTTTCACGTTAATATATTATAATGATTATAATATTTAGTATTTATATTTAGTAATTACAATATTATATTTAATATTTATAAATATAATATTATCTTTGATAATTATAATTATAATAATTTAAATAGTTAATGTATTTTGCTTTTCTTGTTTCCTATGTTTCATATCTCAATGCTACGATTTAGACCTACCATCTTCTGATTAGGGACAGACATATATTTTCTTAGTTATATGTTTGTACATTTCATAGTTGAAACTTGGAGCCTTTGGGAATTTTT